>OY390726.1:9020250-9121209 GCA_959613375.1 Heteropelma amictum | reverse complement strand
AAACGGCGTTTTTTTTTCATCAGACCTTGACGACAGATGGTACACCTGCGGTATATGCCTGGCACACACGATTCTATTACGTGATCCCATCGCGCAAACATTTTAAGTTATTGCATACTGCGTTACGACGCGGATCGTCCTCTATATACGCGCGGGTTCATTTTTACCAGCTGGTGAACGGGTGAGATCTCGTTGAGATAGAAATTAACTGAATTATTCGACTTGATTATCCGACAGACGAGAAATTCCTCTCGTTCTGTTGAAAAAAGTGAATCTGAACCATTTTTTAAGTTCGACGAGAAAAAGGCGAGAAAAACGGTCTATGCCCCAAACGCGTTGTCGATTATTTTGGGTTTCATTTCCGGAACGGAAAGAGAGAGAGAGAGAGCAATTTTATCATATATACTTACAGTTTCTGCGTTTCAAAGCTCCCAAAGTTAACTTTCTCCATCTGGCGTTATTGTGACGTTTGTATACGATTCCACGTCGTAAATGCAATATACCTCTCACTTTTCTTGGCTCAACTCACGGAGCGATTAACACATTAACGAACCGTAACAATGAAATCGATCGTCAAAACATCAATGTATTTTCATTACGACACTAACTACGGAAGAACATTTCTTCTGATCAATTTTTACAATATAACTCTTTTTTTCTCGATGTAAAACAATTTTTTTTACAATGATTGTAATTTTTACATTTTGCTTTCCCAATAACACTTTGAGCTTATGACGTAGAGTTTTGAACGAAAACAGACAAACAGAAAACTCGACGAGACATTATTTTCGGATGATCCAGAAGTGAAAATGAAGTACCTCCGATTTCGAATAATACCGTCACGTATGTACACCGATAAATTTCTTTTCGAATGATTGTTGATTAACTTTTCATTTCGGATGTTACTCGGTGTCCTCATGTTTCGGGATATGCTTAAAACCTGTTTTTCCACTCGAATTAAACCTCCGAAGTTCAATCGAATGGAGGCTCTCGGAAAAATATAAAACGATCAGTCACTCGAGTATTTACGATTATATTTGAAAAAAAATAAATATATTAACGCAACCGTCGAACGATTAAGCGAATTATAATCGTCATTTAAAATGGAAAAAACGTATCGTTTCGTTCGAAACGAAAATAATTTCAAGGTACATTTATTCAGCAATCACGTGACCCTCCGCCATAAAATAATTGATTCGTCATATTGTCTATTTAAAGACACGAAATTTACGACAGTCTCCCCGAACTTTGATTCCTGTAACAGCGGTAACAAGAGAGAGAGAGAGAGAGAGAGAAATAAAAAAGGGGAGACTTCATAAGCCTTTTTTTTATTAAAAGGTCACGGATAGATTGGAAAAAATCATCATGCGCAACGGCGTACTTTGATTAATTCTTCTTATTCAGTCATACATTAATTCATCGCTCTATTTGATTCAATCAGTGCAATCGTCGTTCGCGTATTTAGGCCAATCAATTGTTACAGGTATAGATTCATGTAAAATCTGGTCTCTCGTAGCCGTGGCGAGAAGATCGATGATACAGAAGTGAAAAAGAATTATTATTAAAAAAAAAACAAAAATCAAGGCGACACAAATGAACCCGAATATTCATGGACCTTTGTCGTCAATTGAGTTTACCTACGCACAATCAATTCGTTGTACGGTTGTAACAGATGAAAGATATTTGCATGTTTTTTAACAAATTCGAAGCTTTCTTCCAAGCCCCGACAATGTTACGTTATTCGAATGCAAAAAATGTGCGCAACAGGCTGTCGTACGCTGCTGCGTGTGTCTCACGTGCAGACTCGATAATTTTTTTTTTATCTCAAAGTCTGAGCTCGTCAAATTTTCTCACAACATATTTTTTAATCTCGCGGGTATTGGCACGCGACGGACAGATAAAAGTTTATTCGCACTGATGAGTAATGGGTAAACAGATAAGGGGGGCAATAATTATTTGAAGAACCTCTGATAAATCGCAATAACCGGTGGCGTTTTCCCACTATCTTGCATCGTGTGTGTACATTCATTTCGTCACGATGTACTCACGCCGACATAGAAATTACGCGATTTCAATGTAAACACGGGAAATTAACGACACTTTGAAATTACCGTCGCAATTAATAGTCCTAAAATAACAAAAAATAACGAGACTTTTCCGGGCGTAAGAACGAGCGGCGGTCATATCTTCGTGTAACATTAATTAAATGTCTTTGATGGAGAAAAAGTTACGTAAATGTTTGTTTTCCGGCGTAAGAAAGAAACGCGATATCGATCGAATTTGTTTTCAATTACTTCACAGTCGGTTGTTGTGTTTTTTTCAACAATAACGCCAACTTTTCTTCAACACACAATTCGGGGAAATAACCATGCGGAAGTTCGTTTGCTTTGAGCACGTAAAGACGATTGGCTCTTGCGATGTGACGGTATAAACTATATTTAAAAAAAAAATAATGCTCATCTTATTATTTTATCGATCGGAAATTTGACAAAATTTAATTACCAAAAGTTGGCGATATATGAACGATGTTACGATGAAAAAAAATGATCATTTTTGTTCTATCCAAGACGATGGGAAATATTTATTAACGTCCCTTCATTGAGACGACGTAAAATAGCATTTCCGGCCTTTCAACATTTTTCAAAGGTTGGGAAAAATCTCATTAATCTTTTTGATTTAATTCGCGTCAAGTTCATTGTAGGTACCTTTATTTCTCACCGGAATGAGTAGAACAAAAATCCTACGTATGCGCGAAGCATAGCGAGATGCATATTCGCGTGTACACGCTGAGAAACATTCACGGTCATGCACTGGTTGTTTGACTTCCCGTCGGCGCATTTGCCTCTCAGGGTTGAGGACGTTGGCAATTCACCGGCCCCTTAAGGTGCGTTATTTATCATAAAATAGAAAGCAAAGGAAAAATACAATGAAAAAAGAAAAAAACAAAACGAAATCCCTCCTCGTGTTCTCAATCGTGTTTCGCCGATGAAAAGCAACGCCACAAAGAAACGAGGCAGAAACCTGCAGGCTTGTACCTTCGGTTGGGAATCAAAGGGGAAGGTATTTCAACGCAGGGTGTGGCACCTCGAGGCAATTCGCCATTATGAGGTTTTTTTTTGTTTGTTATTTCCTCTTGGCATAATTTTCGTACGAACGAGAAAAAAAGAGAGAAACGAGAGAAAGGCCGATATGAGAGAATTAATTGAGTCGAGTGTGTTAGCCCGCTGCGATCAATCGTACTTTGGTACATAATAATTCGAATAATAACATCCATTTGTGTATAAACGTACTTGCATGAGTCGTCGATATTCCCAACGTGACCATGGATTCTATAGATGTCTGGCCATCGGAGAAAATGGATCGGCCTGAGCGCAGGGTGTGGCCTCGTGTCGGAGGTACACACGTTCGCAGAGTGCTCCGCATTGTCGGATTGAAAGTTCAGGCAAGCATGGAAATGGAACATATTTTTTCTCTCGCGTCGAAAAAATGAGAAAATAATTCATAAATGAAGAATCACATCGAAACTTGCCGCGTTGGAGTCTGAGGAAAATACGTTTATTTGTACGGATTCTTGTTACTTTTCTCAGAGTACGTTTCAGTCTTTATAGTTTTTAGGGCTTTAAATTTGGCAACAGCTATACGGTAACGATAATTGTAGTGAATTTACTTCAATTGTTTCAGCAACGATAAATTAGAACGAGAATTTCGAGTACTCGGTGATGGAACAAAAATTAAAAAAAAGAAACAATCATATTCAATTTTGGAAAATAAATTCTCGAAATACTTAAAAAATAACACATTTGTTTTAATGTCGAATGAATTCTTCATTTTTTTAAATACGCTTGAATTTTTAATATTCTCGATGTTTCGAAATTTTTTCTCAGTTTTCGGTGCATGTAATAGTCTCTTTTTTACATCTCCGCAGCATCGCTGAGTACGCAGCGAATTCTCGTTTCTTCTCATCGTTGCTCGAACAAGAAGCCCGCCGCGCGTTCTTACGAAAGTGATTCGCGTCGATCTCAATCTTTGACGAAAGATTCAATGTTTCAGACTCGACGTTCGTTTCGAAGAGAGACAGTTTTATCGTTTTATTTGATGTTTTTTGACCTTCCATGTGAAAACGGAAGTGACCCGCGGTTCGAATCGTACGTACCACAGAGTATCAGCTGTTGCCCGAGGGCAAACGTCAGCTTGAATTTCAATGGAGATTCGAGAGAATATACACTGCCGAGCATATGTCGGAAACTTTTCCTCCGTTTGTAAGACGCGTACAGTCCAGATTTGTGTGTGTGTGTGTGTGCGTGCGTATATAACCGAGAGAATTGACCATTATACCCACGACGGAAGTAACTCCCGGCTTTTAAGTCGACTCTTATCGAACATGTTGCGTTATAGAGTAAACTTTCAACCAAAAGTTTTCACAAGCTGCTTCTGTATTGTTTCGTACTCGAGATTACTGTCGAGATGCTGTTTATCGATCTTTAACATACAGCCTAGAGCTCCTTTTTTGCTCTTTCTATTCAGTCATTGTGCTCCTCGTACAGTCTGTTCGTTATGTTTTACCAAACTAAATATTGTGGAGTTAAAATTCCAAATAAATCAAGATGGAATGTGAATTTCGCGGACTTGGCGATGATGTGAAAAACAGAAAGAAATTGGTCATACAGGAGAGTATAAAGCACACTGATTTTAGATGCTAACAACGTCGAAAAGTTGTCAACAATTTGGTAAAAAAAAAATTGGGAAAACGCTCTTTAAAGGCCGTGTGGAAGAAGGCGTTTTTTCGATGAAGAATAAATTCGTCGCTGGTAATTAAAAGTCTTCCCGCGCCGGAATTATTTATAACTCGCAATTTTTTGTAACTCTTTTCTTGAATTTTTTGAAATTTGCTAGAAAAAATTTCCAAACTAAATTTCCTAAATATTTTCAAGAGTGATCCTTCTTTTTTTACTAATCTGTCGATAATTTTTCGACGTTGTTATTATGTAAAATCAATGTGCTCGGTACCTTGTATACGACTAATTAATGTACTATGGTTTAATTACGAAATCGCATAATTATGGAAAAAATGTATGGACGAGGTGGAATTGAAAATTACATTCGAGATGTAACAAAAATTCCGCCGGTACCATTTGCGTTGACTCAAGGAAGTGTCCGTTTGAATTCGAAGAATATTATAAACAACGTTGGACTTCACTACCGTATTGCTTTCCTCGGTGCCTGACAGCCTTTGGCCACGTTTAAGATAAAACCTAAACTTTCTCTCTTTAGCTCACCCCGAGTGTATATAGCAACATTCTGTACTTATGACAACGATCTTTTGTCCAACGAAAATACATTATCCAGTTTGACAATTTACGTCATTTTTGTTTCTGATCAAAGAATCGCGTAAAATTTCGTCATAATTAATTATCGTCGAATAATGGGCTGTTCATGAATTATTCGTATTCCATTTGCTTCCTCCCGTCGTATTTTATCGTGGAAGGATATTTCCGTCTTTAAAAATACACCGTCTTCGTCGTATCGCGTAGTTCATTGCCACCGAATGTCGAAAAAATAAAAATAAAAGAATCACGTCACTCGGCCGGACATTTAAGGCGCGAGACGAGGTTTCAGGTGTGCTCTCGTGCGTGCCTCGTCGAGGTCGTGTATTAGGCGAGATATTTATTTGGAAACTCGTTTAGGTATGCTCGGAGGAAGTCGATTGGAAACCTAATAAGCTATCGTCGGATCTCATTATATCCCAGCCTGTTTTCATCTTTAAAAAATCATACATACACGCGTGCACACACACACACGAAGATAGACATTCGCGTGTCAAAACGAAAGATCGGCAATTTTATGGCTATCCGCTTGTTCAATAATTTCATAAACACTTTTGTATTCATTCGAGACTCATTATATTTCGAATTTGATCATTGGCTTTACTCGACCAAAAGATTATTTTTGAGAATGATTTTGCGCTATTTGTTACCGTCGGAAATAAAAACATTTCGTTGTCGAATCAATGCTATTTCAATCGGCATTTGGAACGTTTTATTTAAAAGAAAAAACTTTTTTTTTTAATTAAAAAATTGATGATATTCTCAATTTTAAAAAATGAATGGAAGAGACACGTTGTCGTTGTGGCACGTTCCTCGTTACAGCCACGTACTGGAAAAGTCAACTCACTGTGTGCAATCCTACAGACGGACGAGTCGGCCACGAGTCACCTACAGAGGCAGAAAATAAAAAATATAAGCGTCGAAGAGATTCTTGCGACACGTGACTCCCGTTAACTGGAGCAAAGATATATTATATATATGATATGCGTATAGACTTTTGTATACTTTTTTTCAAGGAGTTTTAACTCCTTCGGAGCCCTTTGACGTGTGATACAAATTTTAACACGTATCAATATGTATAGTACGTCATTTTGCGGATGGAAAGTCGTGCAAAGAGGCGATCCTTTTCAGACGAGCGTACAGCATGATGAATATAAATACGACTTTATACCTAGCAAGTTTGAGGTTTTACCGGATGAATAAAAATCCTTCTCGAACTCTTTGGAAAGATTTATGACAATGTACTCTTTAAAATATATGTCAATATCAATCAATTCATCAATCAATATCATGTCAATTGTATAACAAAATTTAACAAAAATTTCCGAAAACCGGACATGGAGAAACTTGTTTAGAGTTGTTTCCTCTATGCGTGGTTAAATTTTAATGGAGTTGTCGATCGTTCTCTTCATTTCTTGTAAATTTTATAAAAAAACTGAAAACAAATTTCCGAAAACCGGACATGGAGCAACTTGTTTAGAGTTGTTTCCTCTATGCGTGGTTAAATTTTGATGGAGTTGTCGATCGTTCTCTTCATTTCTTGTAAATTTTATAAAAAAACTGAAAACAAATTTCCGAAAACCGGACATGGAGCAACTTGTTTAGAGTTGTTTCCTCTATGCGTGGTTAAATTTTGATGGAGTTGTCGATCGTTCTTTTTCGTTTCTTGTAAATTTTATAAAAAAACTGAAAACAAATTTCCGAAAACCGGATGTGGAAGCAACTTGTTTAGAGTTGTTTCCTCTATGCGTATTTAAATTTTAATGGAGTTGTCGATCGTTCTCTTCATTTCTTGTAAATTTTATAAAAAAACTGAAAACAAATTTCCGAAAACCGGACATGGAGCAACTTGTTCGGAGTTGCTTCCTCTATGCGTGGTTAAATTTTCGTGGAGTTGTCGATCGTTCTTTTCGTTTCTTGTAAATTTTAGAAAAAAGCTAAAACCAAATTTCCGAAAACCGGACTTGAAGCAACTTGTTCGGAGTTGCTTCCTCTATGCGTGGTTAAATTTTCGTGGAGTTGTCGATCGTTCTTTTCATTTCTTGTAAATTTTATAAAAAAACTGAAAACAAATTTCCGAAAACCGGACATGGAGCAACTTGTTTAGAGTTGTTTCCTCTATGCGTGGTTAAATTTTGATGGAGTTGTCGATTGTTCTTTTTCGTTTCTTGTAAATTTTATTAAAAAACTGAAAACAAATTTCCGAAAACCGGACAGGAAGCAACTTGTTTAGAGTTGTTTCCTTTATGCGTGGTTAAATTTTAATGGAGTTGTCGATTGTTCTCATCATTTCTTGTAAATTTTATAAAAAAACTGAAAACAAATTTCCGAAAACCGGACAGGAAGCAACTTGTTTAGAGTTGTTTCCTCTATGTGTGGTTAAATTTTAATGGAGTTGTCGATCGTTCTCTTCATTTCTTGTAAATTTTATAAAAAAACTGAAAACAAATTTCCGAAAACCGGACATGGAGCAACTTGTTTAGAGTTGTTTCCTCTATGCGTGGTTACATTTTGATAGAGTTGTCGATCGTTCTTTTCGTTTCTTGTAAATTTTAGAAAAAAGCTAAAACCAAATTTCCGAAAACCGGACATGAAGCAACTTGTTCGGAGTTGCTTCCTCTATGCGTGGTTAAATTTTCATGGAGTTGTCGATCGTTCTTTTCGTTTCTTGTAAATTTTAGAAAAAAGCTAAAACCAAATTTCCGAAAAACGGACTTGAAGCAATTTGTTCGGAGTTGCTTCCTCTATGCGTGGTTAAATTTTCGTGGAGTTGTCGATCGTTCTTTTCGTTTCTTGTAAATTTTAGAAAAACGCTAAAACCAAATTTCCGAAAACCGGACATGAAGCAACTTGTTCGGAGTTGCTTCCTCTATGCGTGGTTAAATTTTCGTGGAGTTGTCGATCGTTCTTTTCGTTTCTTGTAAATTTTAGAAAAAAGCTAAAACCAAATTTCCGAAAACCGGACTTGAAGCAACTTGTTCGGAGTTGCTTCCTCTATGCGTGGTTAAATTTTCGTGGAGTTGTCGATCGTTCTTTTCGTTTCTTGTAAATTTTAGAAAAAAGGTAAAACCAAATTTCCGAAAACCGGACATGAAGCAACTTGTTCGGAGTTGCTTCCTCTATGCGTGGTTAAATTTTCGTGGAGTTGTCGATCGTTCTTTTCGTTTCTTGTAAATTTAAAAAAAAAGCTAAAACCAAATTTCCGAAAACCGGACTTAAAGCAACTTGTTCGGAGTTGCTTCCTCTATGCGTGGTTAAATTTTCGTGGAGTTATCGATCGTTCTTTTCGTTTCTTGTAAATTTTAGAAAAAAGCTAAAACCAAATTTCCGAAAACCGGACATGAAGCAACTTGTTCGGAGTTGCTTCCTCTATGCGTGGTTAAATTTTCGTGGAGTTGTCGGTCGTTCTTTTCGTTTCTTGTAAATTTTAGAAAAAAGCTGAAACCAAATTTCCGAAAACCGGACATGAAGCAACTTGTTCGGAGTTGCTTCCTCTATGCGTGGTTAAATTTTCGTGGAGTTGTCGATCGTTCTTTTCGTTTCTTGTAAATTTTAGAAAAAAGCTAAAACCAAATTTCCGAAAACCGGACATGAAGCAACTTGTTCGGAGTTGCTTCCTCTATGCGTGGTTAAATTTTCGTGGAGTTGTCGATCGTTCTTTTCGTTTCTTGTAAATTTTAGAAAAAAGCTAAAACCAAATTTCCGAAAACCGGACATGAAGCAACTTGTTCGGAGTTGCTTCCTCTATGCGTGGTTAAATTTTCGTGGAGTTGTCGGTCGTTCTTTTCGTTTCTTGTAAATTTTAGAAAAAAACTGAAAACAAATTTCCGAAAACCGGACATGAAGCAACTTGTTCGGAGTTGCTTCCTCTATGCGTGGTTAAATTTTCGTGGAGTTGTCGGTCGTTCTTTTCGTTTCTTGTAAATTAAAAAAAAAAAGCTGAAACCAAATTTCCGAAAACCGGACATGAAGCAACTTGTTCGGAGTTGCTTCCTCTATGCGTGGTTAAATTTTCGTGGAGTTGTCGATCGTTCTTTTCGTTTCTTGTAAATTTTAGAAAAAAGGTAAAACCAAATTTCCGAAAACCGGACATGAAGCAACTTGTTCGGAGTTGCTTCCTCTATGCGTGGTTAAATTTTCGTGGAGTTGTCGATCGTTCTTTTCGTTTCTTGTAAATTTTAGAAAAAAGCTAAAACCAAATTTCCGAAAACCGGACTTGAAGCAACTTGTTCGGAGTTGCTTCCTCTATGCGTGGTTAAATTTTCGTGGAGTTGTCGATCGTTCTTTTCGTTTCTTGTAAATTTTAGAAAAAAGCTAAAACCAAATTTCCGAAAACCGGACTTGAAGCAACTTGTTCGGAGTTGCTTCCTCTATGCGTGGTTAAATTTTCGTGGAGTTGTCGATCGTTCTTTTCGTTTCTTGTAAATTTTAGAAAAAAGGTAAAACCAAATTTCCGAAAACCGGACATGAAGCAACTTGTTCGGAGTTGCTTCCTCTATGCGTGGTTAAATTTTCGTGGAGTTGTCGATCGTTCTTTTCGTTTCTTGTAAATTTAAAAAAAAAGCTAAAACCAAATTTCCGAAAACCGGACTTAAAGCAACTTGTTCGGAGTTGCTTCCTCTATGCGTGGTTAAATTTTCGTGGAGTTATCGATCGTTCTTTTCGTTTCTTGTAAATTTTAGAAAAAAGCTAAAACCAAATTTCCGAAAACCGGACATGAAGCAACTTGTTCGGAGTTGCTTCCTCTATGCGTGGTTAAATTTTCGTGGAGTTGTCGGTCGTTCTTTTCGTTTCTTGTAAATTTTAGAAAAAAGCTGAAACCAAATTTCCGAAAACCGGACTTGAAGCAACTTGTTCGGAGTTGCTTCCTCTATGCGTGGTTAAATTTTCGTGGAGTTGTCGATCGTTCTTTTCGTTTCTTGTAAATTTTAGAAAAAAGGTAAAACCAAATTTCCGAAAACCGGACATGAAGCAACTTGTTCGGAGTTGCTTCCTCTATGCGTGGTTAAATTTTCGTGGAGTTGTCGATCGTTCTTTTCGTTTCTTGTAAATTTAAAAAAAAAGCTAAAACCAAATTTCCGAAAACCGGACTTAAAGCAACTTGTTCGGAGTTGCTTCCTCTATGCGTGGTTAAATTTTCGTGGAGTTATCGATCGTTCTTTTCGTTTCTTGTAAATTTTAGAAAAAAGCTAAAACCAAATTTCCGAAAACCGGACATGAAGCAACTTGTTCGGAGTTGCTTCCTCTATGCGTGGTTAAATTTTCGTGGAGTTGTCGGTCGTTCTTTTCGTTTCTTGTAAATTTTAGAAAAAAGCTGAAACCAAATTTCCGAAAACCGGACATGAAGCAACTTGTTCGGAGTTGCTTCCTCTATGCGTGGTTAAATTTTCGTGGAGTTGTCGATCGTTCTTTTCGTTTCTTGTAAATTTTAGAAAAAAGCTAAAACCAAATTTCCGAAAACCGGACATGAAGCAACTTGTTCGGAGTTGCTTCCTCTATGCGTGGTTAAATTTTCGTGGAGTTGTCGGTCGTTCTTTTCGTTTCTTGTAAATTTTAGAAAAAAACTGAAAACAAATTTCCGAAAACCGGACATGAAGCAACTTGTTCGGAGTTGCTTCCTCTATGCGTGGTTAAATTTTCGTGGAGTTGTCGGTCGTTCTTTTCGTTTCTTGTAAATTAAAAAAAAAAAGCTGAAACCAAATTTCCGAAAACCGGACATGAAGCAACTTGTTCGGAGTTGCTTCCTCTATGCGTGGTTAAATTTTCGTGGAGTTGTCGATCGTTCTTTTCGTTTCTTGTAAATTTTAGAAAAAAGGTAAAACCAAATTTCCGAAAACCGGACATGAAGCAACTTGTTCGGAGTTGCTTCCTCTATGCGTGGTTAAATTTTCGTGGAGTTGTCGATCGTTCTTTTCGTTTCTTGTAAATTTTAGAAAAAAGCTGAAACCAAATTTCCGAAAACCGGACATGAAGCAACTTGTTCGGAGTTGCTTCCTCTATGCGTGGTTAAATTTTCGTGGAGTTGTCGATCGTTCTTTTCGTTTCTTGTAAATTTTAGAAAAAAGCTAAAACCAAATTTCCGAAAACCGGACATGAAGCAACTTGTTCGGAGTTGCTTCCTCTATGCGTGGTTAAATTTTGATGGAGTTGTCGATCGTTCTTTTCGTTTCTTGTAAATTTTATTAAAAAACTGAAAACAAATTTCCGAAAACCGGACAGGAAGCAACTTGTTTAGAGTTGTTTCCTCTATGCGTGGTTAAATTTTAATGGAGTTGTCGATCGTTCTCTTCATTTTTTGTAAATTTTATAAAAAAACTGAAATTAAATTTCCGAAAACCGGACATGGAGCAACTTGTTTAGAGTTGTTTCCTCTATGCGTGGTTAAATTTTGATGGAGTTGTCGATCGTTCTTTTCGTTTCTTGTAAATTTTATAAAAAAACTGAAAACAAACTTCCGAAAACCGGACATGGAGTATCTTGTTTAGAGTTGTTTCCTCTATGCGTGGTTAAATTTTGATGGAGTTGTCGATCGTTCTCATCATTTCTTGTAAATTTTATCAAAAAAACTGAACAAAAATTTCCGAAAACCGGACATGGAGCAACTTGTTTAGAGCTG
The DNA here is from genome assembly GCA_959613375.1 of Heteropelma amictum. Taxonomy (NCBI): domain Eukaryota; kingdom Metazoa; phylum Arthropoda; class Insecta; order Hymenoptera; family Ichneumonidae; genus Heteropelma; species Heteropelma amictum. Next base: position 9,109,269 of record OY390726.1, on the reverse strand, counting down.
TTTCCTCTATGCGTGGTTAAATTTTGATGGAGTTGTCGATCGTTCTTTTCGTTTCTTGTAAATTTTATAAAAAAAACTGAAAACAAATTTTCCGAAAACCGGACAGGAAGCAACTTGTTTAGAGTTGTTTCCTCTATGCGTGGTTAAATTTTAATGGAGTTGTCGATCGTTCTCTTCATTTCTTGTAAATTTTATAAAAAAACTGAAAACAAATTTCTGAAAACCGGACATGGAGCAACTTGTTTAGAGTTGTTTCCTCTATGCGTGGTTAAATTTTGATGGAGTTGTCGATCGTTCTTTTAATCTGGCACTACTTTGAAGAAAAACGCTTCTCGCGAGATCGGCTGATCGAAAAGTCCTATCTTTAAAATTCTATAAAAAAATTTAACAAAAATTTCCGCGTATATTCTGAGCGTGCGCGCGTGTTCAACAAAAAGAGTAATTAAGGTATTTTGCATTTGGAAAAATCACTTTTAGACACGGCAACTTCTTGATTAAAAGTTAAAGCAAACGATCTTAAAACATGAAAGGTAATGACTGTACTCTCGATGTTTGCGAGGATCTTTACGGACTGTTGAGCTCCCTCGGACGTCTTTTCTCGGTTAGGAGGAGAAAAAAAAAACGATAACGACCCTCGAGCATGCTACCGTCGTTTGTAAATCGAAACTCGTTATTACCGCCGGCGTGAGGCCCCTCGCGAGCGAAAATCTCGGTATTACGAGAAGAAAATTAATTTTTAATGAATTTTTCAAAAGAAAATGATATAAAAACCGTCGTATATTGGATTATAACGTGGACGCGGGTTTTTTCTTTCTTCTGAAAAACTTCGCAACAAAGCTCCGTCTCCCGTGTTATTACGTAAACGCTTCGAGCAAGAAAGAGATTCCTTCTAGTCAATCGGGTTTTCTACGCAACGATGAGGTATACGCGCGTACGGTCACGTCGTCTTTGCGCGCCGGCTGTGCGGACCGAAAAAACCAGTTTCGAGCTCCAATAATTTTAGAAATTTCGGATAACACATCCGTGATCTTCTTTAAAAAAAAAAAAAAAAAAAAGACCCGAAGAATCCTTATTTCCTTGGACACTCGGTATTCGCGAAACTCGATTTTTCGATCTTCCATCTTCAATCGGCGAGCTTTACAAAAATCAATATCAGAGATGTTCTCGAGATTACTTTTTATTCGACTCGAAGCGAAGAAAATTCCGTCACTTTTTCACGACCGCGGAAAATGAAACGTTCGTTACATATATACGAGACAGCGCAAGCAAACCAATCGCGAAGCTCGAAAAGAAGAGAAAAAAAACCTTCGAGCGTCCATTACCGTGGTATCCGCTTTAACGTGACTCGAATCATATTAAATCCCGTGTTGCAACAAAATTCAGCGACTTTCGTATATAATAACGTAATACACTTCGTGTATGGGATTGTACGTATGGTGCAACGGAGCAGGTTTCAACGCTCGAAACAGACGGGAGAACGCACGCTGATACTTTAACCGCGTTTAGAATAATTATTATGACTCCTCGTAATAGTCGCAACCTCCTACTTTTCACCCTTCGCTCTCTCACTCTCTCCTGGCTCTTCCTTATTCGACAGGTTGATTATAATTAATTCGTCTCTCACATATCCTGTCGTGCGATTACGTGTAGAGATTAATAACATGAATTTCTGGGTTAACTCCTCATCGACGAAATTGTCATCGTTTTGTGTGAATTTTTTTTTGTATTTTCTCACTTTTATCTCGACTTGAAAACAGCCATGATCAACCATGGAAGAATCGAGTTGTTCAACGAGGTTCACCCGTATCTGAGGATAACCGAAAATTTCAGTCTTTTTAATCGAAAACGATTATATTCAAACGTACTTCGGTTAAAAATACATGACGGGATTTTTACATACATTTTATTATTTTACGCTCGCACCGCGCAAGTATTTCAATATAGTTCTGAATTCATCGAATCATCGAAAAAAATATCGCGAGAAAATGGCCAATTTTTATTTTGTTCTCCACGATCGAAAGAGAAAAAATGCACTTTTTTCCCTTGGGTCGTGAGTTACGCGTGAACCTTCTTACGGATGAATTTTTATGAGACAAAATGTATTATATTGAATAACGAAGGAACGTTGAGGTTCGGCTACGTTTAATCGCCAATAACCGTCACCAAAACGAGCATGATGTGCTTTGCTCGATAACAAGCTGGCCACGCATACAAATATTTGTTTCCCGGTACGGTTTGTTCGACAGGTAATACAACCATTTAGCAACTGCGCACACGGAGAGTACGAGTTGGTCGAGCAATTTCAAATTAGCGATATTCGGATCGAGAGGAATTGTATCGAAATACTCGTCCGCTTTACCGTACATGTACAATACATCGCCGGCTCTTCTCCGTACAAACAATGCCCCATCTGCATTCGTACTTGCGCGATATACTCTGTATACATTGTAGCGTAATATCGCAAAACGGAATATCTAAATATTATTCTCGTTGTGTTTGCCAGCTTTTCAAAATTCATAAAAGTATTGCATCCCCAAATGCCCACCGTTCGACTCGATTTTGCGTGAAAATTAATGTTAACCCTCGGCGATTATCGGAACCTGCGCTGCGTTTGTTGTTTTCCAGCCGACGGAAATTACGAAACGTTTATCTTCAAATAGTTCAATCAATTTTTAAAACAATTTCTACCCATGGCAAAAAATTCGTGAAGCAAATAATCGCAATAAACTTTTTGAACGTTCGAACGAAAAATAAAATCATTCACATTTCAATTGAATAATAATACGTTCAAGAAATTTCAGAAATTCTCGTTGATAACGAAAAAAAACGCGACGGAATCGCGTGAAATAAAAATTTATTCCAATTTCATCGTATCGGAATCGATCCATCATTTACTCGATACCAAAAAAAAAATTGTCACGCTTCGACTTTAGTGAATGTATGTTGATTTTGCAACGCGATACTCTGGGATGTTACTATAGCCGTTTTTTTTCCTTTTTATAAATAGAGCGAGCCTTTCTCTGTTGACAAAAACATATCTTCGTTGTACATACATGAAAGGAGAAGAATATTCGTGTACATATGTTGCGATCACAGAGAAATGTGAGCCAACGTCTATATGCGAAAGGAATCTATGTGTACTTTTGTATAAAGCTGAAACGTACGAAATATAATGTTCGGTTAGGCTTTTAACGCGCATGTGTTTACAGGAGACCGCTCCAAAAGCCTACGACATCGCCCATGGCGGGACTTAAATTCTGTTAATGTTAACGTCCCAACCGTATATACGCGAACGCGAATGTTGTTGGGTAACGCGAGAGCTAGTCGGGTCGTGGCTGCCAGGCGCACGAAAACACCGTCTGGACGTTATGTCTGACCGTAAACGGCTGACACTACTGGCGCGAAATCCTCTCCACGTTTTATCCCCTTCTCTCCCTTCTCTCTCTTTCCTTTGCACTTTGTTTCTCCGCCTCTTACGTCCTCGGTGAAATTACGAGCCTGTACGTGCGTTGCGCAAGCTCGCTCACCGTAAGTAGAAAAGTTACGGAATGTGCGGACCACCCGTTTCGTCGACGCGCGAAAACCTTCCAATGTACGTCCGCGCTCGATGGCTTTTATCACTCGTAATCGCGATCGCGCAAATAAAATAGCTGTGCGATAAATCGAGAGCATGCGTCTTTTTTTTCATAACATTTTAACAATTTTTCAACACGATATTTTTTCGCAGCTTTCGTAACGTTCTTGATACTCTGCGGGTTTCCAATTATTGGAAGTACATAGTCGAAGGTGTAATAAACTGAATTCGTCCGCCATATGGGACTGGGACTTTTTTCTCTCGATGAATTTTGTCGAAATTTTTCAAAACCACCGGACTTTTCAAAACACCCTGGATAGATCGCCACAGCATAATCAGAATCGTAGTTATCTCCGCTTGACATTTCGATTTCTCTTTTTTTTAACGAAAACTCAAAATTTTCATAAGGAAACGCAGAAAGCGGAGTTGAAGTTTTTCGAAAATTCCGAGTTCAAAAGTTGCGGGACTAAAGTTTTTTTTCATTATTCCTATCGATCAATCTTGTCGAAACTCGTGCAAGAAATAATATATTTACAAATGTTGGTTGATTTATAATGACGTTTGACACCGAAAATAAAATAATGTTAATGCAATTTAATTGCATTTTCTTATAAGCCATACTTGCATCTCGGATAAAATTGAGAGGTTACCGATTCTGGAATAAATGCAACACAATTTTTATCGCATTTCAACCGTGAAATATTAGTGCCCGAAATAGTTTTCTTCGCATTACATACACCTCTCTAGCAAAATATTTTGCAAAATTCTCCATCGAGAGAATCACTGCTGGCAAATTCCCGGAAGCTCGATATGCGACTGGTAATTTATAGAGGCATTCGTACAATACAAATGAGACGATCTAGCTTCAGGAATTCGGCAACAGTACCACTTTAAAATGAAATTCCCCAGCACGGACGTACGAACTAAAACATATTGAATGTTTCACTCGCACATTTCGTGCAATATTAACTGTAACATTTTGTTCGCTCTCGATAGCTCCGCTTTCATGCACTTTATCATTCTATACACGACTGTGTGATATAGACGCATTTTTTTACCCCAGCATTCCTCGCACAATTTTATTTACCAACTGCAAGTAACATTTTCCCGAACGAAAGTGATTTTTCGGTCAAACTCCTGATGTCATTTCCACTAAAAAATACATCAGTTATATCTCACGAGTTTTCTCACCGATGAAATTCTTTAAATGCATTCACTCAATCAAAGCCTACCCTGCTACGCCTCTTTGATGCAAAATAAAAAAGCCTCTTCTTTTTTTGGCTTCATCATGCTGAAAAAAAAATGAGCGAACGAAACTTTGACAGAAATACAAATGGTCCAAGAGGCAACTTGCCAATGTAATGACTCACTTTTGTGAGATACGAGTGACGAGGACACTTTATATGTTGTGAAATATGTATTTTGAGTCAAAAGTATCAGCAGACGGACAGTCCCTCTGTTTTCTCATCGTTCGAGTAAAATTAACATGCGTACGCGTAATGTTTTTCCTTCCACCGATTGCTTGATCGAATTCAACAGGTGAACGACGAAATGATTATAATCATTGCAGACTGATAATAATTATTATCTCGATCGGAGCTCCAATAAACTCTCGAAAATCTTTTTGGCGCAAACACACTGACCTACATTCAATCCATAAACCATTTTCTCATATTTTCCTCCATCGGAATTTCAGCTTTTTTTCTCCATGAATTAAAAAAATATATTGCATATCCTCGGATGTCTCTTGTGAATTCTTTTTTACACGGATCAATTCTTGTTTCGGGCCTCTGACCATTGAAAAAAGATAACGTAACCGAGCTGACCTAAATTGAAAATGAATATGATAACAGATATTTTCGAAAAAAAAAACCGATCGAAATATAATTGGAGTAAATTCTGTTTTTTGTTCCGAGTGTCGCGGAATTATCGTCAATTTAACTGTATCATTTTGCATAACTTCGTCTCGTACTTTGACATTTTTTTTACCGTATTATAATATGCGTTAACTATGTCGCCTTCCCTTGTAGCCCAGTGGGGTTAGACGAAAAAAAGGCTTTAAATAGAAAAAATTCCGGGCAGCAATTTTATTGTTCTAATCTTTAGGGGGGGTCAATAGTAGTGTAAATTCAAAATGGCGACCAAATTCCGCCGATGCAATAGCCGCCATATTGCATTTAAGGGGAAATGGTTTTTGCTCAATATCTCGACCAGTTTCAACTTTTCAATAAAAATGGTAAGGACTAAAATTGTTGATAATTTAATTCTCGACAATTTTAGTCTCAATAATTTTTCTCGTGCGATCGATATTTTTCGAATTAAGCGGGAAAAATGTATCAAGGTAAAATTATCGAATTATCTCGTTTATTATTAACTTTAGGACATAAATATGTGTTGACAAAGTTGTTCATAATTATATTTTCTACAATTTTGATATCTATAAGTTTTTCGCTTAAACGAATATTTAAGGTCCTACGCTTGTTGCTGTAAGGGCACAGAGCAACGTAAAAATTGTATTTTGTAAACTCCTTTCCACACCACCACAGGGATAAAGTTTCAGGCGCATTTTTTATGTGGACCAATCAACATCGAAAATAAACATTGAATGCCACAATAATTGCGAAGGGGATACCGACGATATAGATTTGGCAGGACCATCATCGAAAAAAAGAGTCTGACGCTTATAAGAAAAAAAAAAGACAAAAAACCTCGATATTCGCAACGAATTTGCAAGCGATAAAATGTGGATTAAGCTTACTGAAAATACCGGGATTCTCGGTGATACTATCACCGTCGTCGTCGGGTAGCTCCTGAAGTTCGACAACATTGTTGCATTCGCGATGCAACCTCGGGTGCTACCCGACGACGACGATGATAATATCACCGAGAATCTCACGCAATCAACATCGAAAATAAATATTGCATGCCACGATACTTGCGAAGAGAAAACCGACGATGTAGATTTGGCAGGACCATCGTCGAAAAAAAAAAGAGTCTGAGGCTTGTGGAGAAAAAAACTCGCTTGAAGATTACAAGAAAAAAAAACGATATTTGCAACGAATTTGCAAGCGATGAAATGTGGGGATACCACGTAAAAAAAACGCGCCAGAAACTGTACCCCTGTGGTGGTGTGGAAAGGAGTTTACAAAATACAATTTTTACGTTGCTCTGTGCCCTTACAGCAACAATCGTAGGACCTTAAATATTCGTTTTAGCGAAAAACTTATAGATATCAAAATTGTAGAAAATATAATTATGAACAACTTTGTCAACACATATTTATGTCCTAAAGTTAATAATAAACGAGATAATTCGATAATTTTACCTTGATACATTTTTCCCGCTTAATTCGAAAAATATCGATCGCACGAGAAAAATTATAGAGACTAAAATTGTCGAGAATTAAATTATCAACAACTTTAGTCCTTACCATTTTTGTTGAAAAGTTGAAACTGGTCGAGATATTGAGCAAAAACCATTTCCCCTTAAATGCAATATGGCGGCTATTGCATGGGCGGAATTTGGTCGCCATTTTGAATTTACACTACTATTGACCCCCCCTAAAGGTTAGAACAATAAAATTGCTGCCCGGAATTTTTTCTATTTAAAATTCTAACCCCACTGGGCTATTGTGAAAATCTCGAAACAAATGTTTACGTTCCTTCCATGTTTCTAAATGCAATTTATGCATCGCAATTTCTTTTCACGTTTGCGTATATGGAATAAAAAAAAATGAAAAACGCAAGAACAGTAGAGAAGCAGGCGGCACAACAAAGAAAAAGGAGAAACACATTCCGGACCAGCGATATATGATTTCGGATGTATTTTTCCTCGTTCGCTGGATTCGAGTGGCACTGCTGCACATTCGTTTCGCTCCTCTGAACAATGTCGCACTCAGGCAACTCGCGTGTACTTCTGTTTCGGAAAATTGCGACGGGGCAAACACGTTTCACGCCTGAGAGTGTTCTGTTCGGTCTTGTCTCGCCCGAATACTCCCACCGGGCCCTTATGCACGTGCTGCAAGTGCGTGCTTGGAATAATTATTTTGCGAACAACTCGATCTCTTCGGGTTTTTTAGATTTTTCTATTTTCCTCGTTTTTCAAGCACAATTTTGCAGGACGATTCTCGCATTTGGCGTACAATTGCGACCGTCCTTTTGTCAGAGTATCTCGAGAAAAGTAAAAATTTGTATGTATTAAAAAAGATGCAGAGGAATTTTAAAACGAAGAGAACTAAAAAAATTATTGTCACAAGTGCTTCTGTCATTATTTTTTCACGAATGAGAGAAAGTATGTTGAAAACAAAATGACGAAAAGTAGGAATATTGTATAATTTTTTATTTTATCTAAGAGAGTGAAGCTCATTTCTCATGAGAAATTTTGAATGTGTCGAACAGCACTCTCAGAGCGAGCAATTTTACGATTTTCTCCTGGATAACTCGAAAGTGATCGATCCTCGAGAGCGGAATAATCTCTTGCTATACACGATCGAATTACTGCAAAATTGAACATTTACATTCATGAAACTTTGCCACGAACGTACACTCTCTACAGCTCTGTTATATCTGTAGCTCACGATCTCATTTCCATACAAATTGAGCGACGAACGTTTCCTGCACGAAGCGCTGGATCAGCCCATGACCATAGCAAAAGGTCAACGAATTTTTTTTGGTGCACACGATTTTTAGGGAAAATCTGCTGCCCATCGATCAACCGATATCGATAAAAAAATATTCTGTACGATATTCATATTCGAAATTCGAAGATGTCGAAATTCATTTTTAAATGAATTTATCGGCAAGCAACGTCTAAAATCATTCAAAGTCACCGCTAGACTAAATTTTGGAACTTTGCCAGAAAACACTCGCACAGAAATGACGAAAATTCTGTTGAACAAAATTGTCTTCTTGCAGATTAGATTAAAGATCCAATTAAATGCAAATAAATAGAACAGAAGCAAAAATCGTCGTCTGCTTCTGTCAGGAATTAAGTGTGAAAGAATAACGCGGAGTATATCTTCAGGCATGAAATTTATCGATTCATGAATTCACGAAATGAACAAACATATCCTAGACTATATTCATCAATGAAATGATTTATGTACGTTTTCGCAGTGCTGCTGGCATGTATAATTTATTAGTTTTTCAATGTTTTACACAAAAGTTTCATTCGCTTCACAATGTACACAAATTTACGAATATTTGAATTTTACAATTTACTTAATTTTTTTTTTCATTGGCTGCTAGCATGTTTTTCTTATTTTGCATTTTTCTTTTGTTTCTTTTTCGTGGTTTGATCGTTACTACCGTCAGGTCACGACGGATGTCACAGCAAGATGTTACGCACACGAGATCCACGGAGAATCTTCGAGCCTCAGGATACTTCAGGTACGTGGCACGTTTGCTTTGCATCTTCTTTCGTTTTTTCTATCATTATTTTCCTCATGAAGCGCCTTGCTTTGAAAAATCAGATTTTTTTTTCACACAGATTCATCAATCGTCATTTGCATTTTGATTTTTTTTTTTCGCCAAATTTTCATACACCTTGACTAGAATTTTCTTACAGATTAGACGAGAAATTTCGGCTCGAAGTCCCTCCATGCCGATTTTTCGAATATATACCCACAATGTACCGAAGAAAATAATTGATAATAATCGAAACGCGAAATTTGCGAAAAAAGATATCGCGGGTGGCAGTTTGATTTTTTTTTTTTTTTTCACAGGAGTAAAAGCCGGAGCGTCGATCATGGCTTCACGATGCCCTACGACTTGGATTCCCTTCGGAGCAAAGTCGAGAGCCGATTCGAATCGGTGGACAAATTGTCAAAGGGTAAGATTTGTTTTTTTACCGATTAATCAAAATTAAATACTTAAATACCGCAAAAGTAGGTTGCACGACGAATGAATTTACATCCAAGTTCACTTTTGTGCCTTCGTTCGCAAGTGACGTTTTTCGCGGACGACGTGTAAAACGATTCGAAAATAATCGCATAAAGCGCCGAGGTATATCGTAGTACGACTAAAACGCGAAATTCCAAAGATTGAATCTCATTGGCTTACTTTTTCAAAGACGAACAAATTATGTCAGATAAATTCCGCGATTTTATAGCCTCTGCTTGTATACGTCCACAAGGACACGAGCAAATTTATTTATTGGATATTTTTACGGTATTACGTATTGGCAATTGAAAAAAAAACAAGCCAATCAACGGGAAAAATGATCGCTAATATTTTTACATTGTCTTTCTTGAGTTTTACGACTGAGCACGTGTCTTCGTCGTGTCCTTGTCTTCCGTCCCCACCGGATATTAAGTTGCATGCTCGCGCGTAGTTCGCCTCATTCCATTTTCCAATTTGACTCTTCTCCGAGGCTTCTCTCGTTGCTGGACCGAGTATCGAGCCCCTTGGCTCTGTTGCAAAGTCCTCTCCTTTGCCTTCACTGATCCCGATGTTAGCTCCGCCAAACGAGAGAGACAAGTGAGGACGAGAGAGTTTGGAAACATCCGTAAGCTACGGAAAAGCGCGCAGCTTGACTTCCGTTCTACGCTGGTGCCCTCGATTTTCAAAGGAGAGGCTTCGTCGGTGTTTCCTTTTGCTCTACTTCGACCCGAATCTTCCTCAAGTGGTCCATCGTTACTTCCTCCGCGAATGAAATACGAACACATTGTTCAGCCCGAAAAAGTTTGGAAAATATTGCACTTGTTCTCCTCCTTTCTGAATCTTCTCACGGTTTCTTTTCCCTTCCCGGCCTTGGAGCAAAACAAACGAAAAAACTAATTATTAAACAACAATTTTCTTCTCTAGATTCATTTACATTCTTCCTCGAATGAAAAATAATTAAATGGAATCTTTTTTACCCGGAAGTAACGACGCGGGACGGTTTTAATAAAAAATCTGGCGCAAACGGGGAGTAGGGAAGCTGGAACATCTATGGGGCATTCGAGAACGGTGCGACTGATCGGGAAAAAAGATGAAGGATTATTTTTCCACCTTCCTCCTTGCTATTTTTTTCGGCATAAAATAATTGGAAAATCATCCAAACAACCGTTAATGAATTCGGCTTAAGAACGAATGACGAAATATGTCTTGGTAACACGCTCTTGATTCAGGAAAATTAAGAACACCGCCAAAGTACATTTTTCATGCGAAAAACTAAATTTCGTGTATTTCATCGACGAAAATAATCGTTCGAGAGGCATTTCAAAATCGTTCGTTGAAATGAAAGTATTGGTGATAAAAATATCTATTAAAATTTGTTTTAATTTTGAAAGAGTAAGAAGAGATTTGACAGAAATAATTGAATAGCTTGAAAATACAATTGAATTTGTCGGCGAACGGAATCTCTCGAACTATGTTACTTTCATCTATGAAAATATGTGATGGAACGTTTCCCAAGGTCAAGGATTAGCGGCTTGCGAAATTCGAAAAAATTCGAAACTTGAAAAAAAATCATTATCCATTTTATTTGAATGAAAAATGAAAAATTGGATGAGGAACACCTCAATGGTAATATTAAAAGCTCGTATTTGGATTGGCCGAGCAATCAATTTTCCAGTTTGCCGAGGTGAAAATAAAATAGTCGTTTTTTACCCACCCTAATGTATACGCGGTATATTCGGTGTTGAACAACTATATAACACGGAGATGTGATACAGGAGCGAGGTCGAACACGTGGGTCTGACCCAGATTCCGGATGCAATTCTACCGTGCTCTTCCTGCTTCTCTGTCACCTTTGTGCATCTCTTTGACCCGGTCTACTCCCTATCGCGCCCTTGTTTACGTCAGTTCCGCCTGTCTACCTCTCTATTCCAATCAATTTTACCCTCCGTAACGCAATTAGACAACATCGTGCATTTTCGCCACCGAAAATGTTTCGGTATTCCTTCTTCAACGCGATACCGACAAAACGACTCATCGAACGTCCCTATACAATTCGTGAAATCACTGCAGCATCGATTTATCAAACGAAATAACACGGAATTGAATCACGTCAATCGTCAATTGATTCTCGGAATGTAATTTTCTCGTCAAGAGGATATTTCGATCGGCGATTGATTTCTTAATAAACGTTGCCTTTAAAAAATCATCAGATTTCGGTAATTCAAAAATTCCGACATGTCGCGAGTGTCGCAAAAAATTTGAAAAATCATCGCGATTGGAACGCTTCGATAGTTTCCGCTCAAAGGTAGAAAGAAAAATCAATCGATAAATTATAAATTAATTTGAATATCGTTGGATATTAATTGCTCGATAATTATTCTGATGAATAATTTCCCGGTGTTCTTATGATATTCATTGATAATGGCTTAGCGAATGCTTCCTAACGAGCAAAAACTCTTCGGCCGGTAATCGACCATCGATAAGGCGGAAAAAAAAAGAGAAAATGACACTTTAACGTTCAGTCAGCGCGTGATGAATCACAATTTATGTTTCACGATATTACCGCACAGAGGGCGCTGCAACGATAGCATCGTGCATTTTGTGTTTTTCTTTTTCATTTCTCTTTGGAACGATTCTACGTGGGTATCTGACGTAGTTTCAATATGGCCGTCACGGTTAAACGGGTATTGCCTCTGATACTCGCGTGACACATGATAAACATCGTGAGTTTCTCGACTAAATACTTGACATCGAGGCCTCGTTTTATTAGTCGTCGGTGACCACTCAAATCGTGCGTCTCGAGAATCCTTCGTACAGTTTCGCGTAAATTATATCCTCGAGTGCTCTTAAACGACGCGAATGTCTCGTGACTCCCCACCGCGTATTTATACTCCAAAATTTTGCGGTTTAAAACAGTGCGAAACGCAAATATTCACGAGTGTTTGATTTTTTTTAATCGTAATAATCGGCAAGATTAATTGTTTTTTCTTGTGCTCTGTTAGTTTTGAAAACGTACTTTGTTTTGATGGAAAAAAATCTAGTTTATCTAGTGATTTTTCAAGATTCCAAAAAAAGTATCGGTTTTCCGGGAAATTCGTTGGTGACTGTATTTGTGGGATTTGTGAATTTGGAAATTATCTTGAAAAACTTTTTGATGTATGCGGTGCATTTTTAACGTTGAATTATATGCTGGTATTGACGTTGCGAGCTGGGCGTTCAACGTTTATCCTCATTCGGTCGTTGACGCATTAACGGAGTCATTTATGTACATTACTCGAGTTCCACGTGTCAAGTTTTTTCAAAACTGTAGTAAAAAAAAAGAAAAGGAAAAGCGACATGGTTTTATTAATCAATGATTCGTGTCTTTATTATTATTATTATCGTAGTGAGTATTATTACTGTCAGTATCGATTGTAACAAAAACGTAACAAAAAATCGGGCTTTTAGAAGTTGAAAAATGTATTAAATACGTTGAAAAACATCAATTTTTCAAATTGCTGAATTATCGATGCAATAATAAAGTGGCGAGCTTGCTGCTACGATAGAGACTTCAGACCAAGTCATCGTGAAAAAAGAACGGAACGAAAAAAAAACAGTGAAAAAGTTTTACGTGACAGAAAATTTGAGGATTAATAATTTTGTAGACGGGGTACATTTTTTTTCTTACATATGATAATTTTATCGCTCCTCCTGTCGCGTTCGGCGTTTGTTTATCATAAAAGTCGCATTAGATCGATCGAATATTTCTCAATTGGTCCCGCAAGAATTTCTCACGCCCAACACGTATCCATTCACGCGTTCTCAAATCATTTCCTGGCATCAAGCAACTTTTGTGTAGTATCATACAGCACATAAACATAAACATTTTATATAAATTGTATACGTGTTACAAAATTTATTAGCTCGGCACTCGATAACGTACGGACGAATAGTATAAATTTTCGCCGCATTCTCCCGTACTGTGCGTGTCAAAGTAAACGTATTTATCGGACTTGTTATTATTGCTTATAACCATTCGTAAGCGAGGGAGCCGAGTGAGCAAAACGAGAAGTAAAAACACTCGAGAGCTATTATGACGGCACTTGAACTCCGATATAGATGCACGGGGCGTTCTATGTAAAATTACAGAATAATTCTTTTTTGTACATTTCTTCGCGATTTGCCTTTCGCTCTTGCAACGTAGCTCCAATTTCATTCAAATTCCTCCGACTTCCGTCCCCTATTAATATTTTTCCGAAAAAATGAACGATTTCACAGAATGAAAAAGAGAAGTTTGAAAAATTTCGACTTTACACGGAACGCCTTATGCAGGATAATAATAATCATTGACTCGGGTGCATACGTGAAACGAATTATTATTATTATTTTGCCTTCATAAATATACATTCGCTCGTGTTACACAAAAGTCATTATGCCGGCCGGTCCATTTCCATTGAATTTCTCCTCCTCCATCTTCGTAATTTTCTCCTCTTTCCCTCTTTCCGTATCAACGCATTCCCGCAACGATTTCGCGAGGCATTATTCAACGAGCCGATTAAAGCACAAGTGGCACATGCTTCTTCCACAGATAAAGTTCTGTTCGGTATGCATATGTTTTCTTTTATCAGAACGTTGAACAATCAGTGATCGATCATCGATATTTGTTCAACTGTAAAATCCTGGAGTGTCGAGAGGCAGATAGAGTCAACAGCGACGATGATAAAAAAAGTGCCGGATAAGTTACGAAAAAAATTAATCGTGAAGATTTTTCGCGGAATGACTCCAGCGATCGATAACATTGTTATCGAGCGAAAGATTTTTCTCTCGTGAAATAATCATCGTCGGACCTAAAGTGTTGGTTATATACGTATGTATATATATATTTTAATTGTATTTTTTACATACAGCCGCGACAGTGTCGACGATCATATTACACTTACGCAGAGTGTAGGAGTGACAAACACAAGTGATTTGCGCTATACATAAAATTCACACTTCGAGAGTCAGTTTGTTCCCGAGCGTCAATGATGACGGATTGCAGTTCGCGCCTCGAAATGCTGTCGTGCGACAAATGCAGCACACGTGAAATAACGAGATCGATAATCGATGGGGATCTCGCGTTTGACTACGAGATCATCGATAATATTCATATTTATTACGAGCAACAATACGGCGATTATGTTGTTTTTTACGTTGCTCAGCGAAACGCACCCTCGGTATGTCCGCTAACATTCGACCGACGAAAATTAGGTATTCATTCATATACGTATATTCATCTATTAATTTTCATGCTCGAAAAATATTTGGACCTTGATTATTCGTCGAAACAAAAGCATAGCTGTTTGAAAAATGTCAATTTTTTTTCAAAATTTATTCTACAACTCTTCGTACGTGATGCAGTTTCGCGTGACGAATGAAATTACCGGTTACAACGTTACGGACATGTCGCCCATGTTGGTGGAAACGTGACAGTGTTTAATCGATCATTCGCACTCTTTCTTTTTCACCGCGCGGCGAATAAGTCCTTTGAGAGCTATGAAACATTTGCTTCTGCCTCGTAACTGTAAATAATAACGATTCAATACCAACATTGTGCCAGAGTTGCATAAGTCACGATACCGCGACAGCAACACGCGATTCACTAGTTTCGAATGCCCATACGCATGCATGTATGCGCACTCATTATCCCATAATCTACGTAATAACGCGAAACTATGAATCATTCGATCGAACGTGGTTTTTTTTTCATCCAAATAACGAAATTTATGTATATCTGTTTGTATACTCGTCCATTCAGAGTTTTAAACAAACGGTTTTTCGCACATTTATCATTCATAAATGGAATACGATTGCTTATTATTTTTCATTTTTCTTTTTCATGTACATTCATTATTACTGAATTTTGAGGCAAAAATAATTGCCAGGCAACCTGGTATAAATGTAGGAATGAAGAAGGGTGTTTTAGTTGTATAACATTTTACCCGTCAATAATAGAAATAAATTCGAATTTTAGGCAAGTTTTCAAAAATAAACAATCCGAAAAAACTGTTGTAAAACGTAATGAAATTTAATGGTCGTTTTTATCTTGATGAATCTACGTGAATCATCGATTCGTTTATTTGTTTTCAATCGTCGATGCCTCCTGCTCCTGCCCACAATTCTATATTTATTGTTTAGTTAGGAGGGAGAAAAAAATTGTACATCGAACTGTAATCGACGCTAGTTCTCGGTCGTTGGATTTATGTTCTCTCGGAGAGTACAAATTGTGTGTCATGTGATTGTCCCTGACCAAGAACAGCAAATTGTCGACAATTATCGTTTCTCTCAGAGTGTCCCTCTTGCTCGCCTTCCCTTCTTCTCTCTCCCTCTTTTTCTCTGCGACATTGCAAGGAGAGAAACTGAACAAGAGCCTATCTCGTAGCAGGAATGCTGAAGCATCCTTTTCTAATCAGCACCTCACCATTTCCCTCCCGTCGCATCTTCAAGAACTTTGCATGTGATCACTCGTATTACGCGAATCTCGTACGACAACACAGACGGTGGTCTCGTTTATCAATTAAGGCTACTTGATCGGCGATGCCCTTGAACTTATCGATTCAAATCTTTCCGCAATCGTCAAGGAGAACATTTAAAGCAAAACAGCAACTTCAACAATTGTTTTATCAAATTCCATCAATGTCAATATTATACATAAATTAATTTACGAAATGACTCACGCGCCTCTTTATTGATTTTCAGATTCGGACAACGAAAGCAAAGATGGCAGTATCACGACAGAAAAAAAGCACAGTCGACTCTGTCAACCGGAAAATACAATCGCCTATACGGTCAGTATGTTTGACATTTCTGTACTAACAAATGCGCCATTGAATTTGCGCTGATTTTTCAGGCGACCGTTCTTTGCAAAGAACTTTTATCGAACATTTCGGCAGATTTAAAACTGGCTCATTTCGCAATTTTTTAAATGATCATTGAACAAAATTAGTGGAATTCATACAGACAGGGCAATTTCTGTGGATTGATAAAAAAAATTGCGTCAAATTCCCTCGGGGCCAAATGCATCGCGACAGTTGAAGCTTCGCGAGGAATTTCTCATCGTGGTAGCATTTCACGATTGTTATTCCGAGAATACTTTCGTTATAGCTTATCTCAAAGGTGTTGAGTAGCGTGCACCTTTTCTTATTGACAAACCAACCGAGACGGAGTGATGAAGATCGTACCTTTTACATCGCATCATGAGCCAGTGGAATGAACAAGTGCATAAGAGAGGATAACACTAAGCTTTTCCAACTTGTCTCGCCCAAATCCATCTGATTCTGAGCGAGAGAGATAAAAAGAAAAAAATTCCAGACAAAAATAGATCCGGGGTTAATTAGGCAAACTCTCCATATTTTGAGAATTATTTCTCCAATACTCGTTCAAAATTGTGCTAATGGCTTACATATATTTCACAAAACCAAAGGATATAAAATCGTGTTCGTACTTTAATTTATTCTTGTACAGGTAATAGACCGAGGATAACATCGCATTAACCATTATAATAAAATTACCAACGTTTCATTGACGTATAACAAAGTCAAGAAAGAGAGAGAGAGAGAGAGAGAGAGCAATTTTCCTTTCGCTGTTTGAGAAATTCTCGAGTTCAATACGATCTTGAAACCACCGAAGTTACTCAAAACTTCCTCCGAGTAAACTCGATCTTAATTTATTTTCATTCGTTCGACCTGTTTTCCCGTATGCTCTCGAAACGAAAATCAATGGAAAGCGGAGTACCGCGCATTGCAGGAATAAGGAACAAAATTGTAGACAGTAGGATTAAAGAAATTTGAAGTTTATTCGCTTTGAGTTGTAATTACAACTTTGAGAATTTCGTCCACACGAATTATCTTGATTCTTCATTGCTTCTTGCTCAAAATTTACAATCAGTACGTATCAACTAACTCAAAATTGGAGGGCAGAACAGTAACTAAGTTGTTGAAGAAGGACAACGTAATAACTCCTCTCAATTTTCACCGAAATCGTATGAGAGATGAAATAACCGTTACAAGAGAACGCTGCATCGTACGTATTCGTGCCCATGTGCACGTGAACCGTGTTAACACGTACACCTTCGATGAAAACCGACAACTTCGCTCCAAACTATTCTCCGCAGTTTCCTCATCCTCCAATTCATCTCTCGTTCAATTTCCCAACGAGCTCGCTTGATCCTCAAACGATCGGTTTTATTAAAACGAATACATTTAATTACAATCTCCTTTTACAATTAACCGCTCATCGGCAACCTTTTTTCCTTATTTCGTTTCATTATTTTGCACACATTTTGCACAAAACTTGATTTTGTGAAATAATGGTCTTTTGTTTTAAATTCGTCAATTTTTAACATTAAACATCGTTACATTTCGTAATCGCTACATTTATCGACCGAAATTTCTTCATCTCGACTTCGTAGTCGGAGTTTCGTGTATGAAGTTCGGTAACTGCTGCAACGGAATTTCC
Organism: Heteropelma amictum; assembly: GCA_959613375.1. Lineage (NCBI taxonomy): Eukaryota > Metazoa > Arthropoda > Insecta > Hymenoptera > Ichneumonidae > Heteropelma > Heteropelma amictum. The sequence goes on along the minus strand of OY390726.1, from coordinate 9,091,341 downwards.
GAAATGATGAAGCTCGGACGAGACGCGAAAGTCTCACGATGGAGAGAAGGGAAGTACGTCAAGAAAATGCGTTGACTATGTCAGGCACGTCGTACCTCAGTCTCAATTTCGTTCTATGTCGCGAGGATTAAATTTGTCCAGGGACAATAAAGAAAATAAAAGTCTCTGGAGCTTTTACGTTCCGAGATGAAATGAGAACGAGACACAATGAAGCTTTAAAAACTTTATCTTCTTTCGTTATAAATACGACTTTTTAAATCTCGTTGCTTTTGCTCAGATGAATTATTATCGAAACACTCTTCCTCGTCATAAATCACTCGATTCAATTGATAACTGATGCTATTGTTTCCTCGTACGATGGTTTTCCCTCGAAATTACATCGTCTCGACATTTTTTTAAAGACACTTGATATAATCTTGATTGTTTTTAAAATAAATCTCGGTATTTTTTTGTTGTTGAAGGAAACATCTGATGATAACTTTTTTAGCAAACTCGGCATTATTCATACGGAAAGTTTTTCCCAGCTTGCTGCAGCTTACATGGCAAAAATAGTCATTGAAGTTCGTGTTTTTTTCCGGAACTTTGGAATCGATATTTCTCGCGCGTGTCTATAGAAACGTTCGAGGAAGTATTGCTTTCAACCTCGAGGGAAATTTCACGAGTTACGCGTACACTTCGCGCTTTCATGTCCTCAAACTTCCGGGCGGCTCAGTTCCGTCAATCGAACGAAGGCCACGCGGATACCGCGCCAGCCAAGAAAACTTTTCGTGAAAATTGCCGATCTCAAACTTTGAATCACTCGATAATACGATAATATATATGGCCAGGAGAAGTGACAACAAAATGCTGTATTTTTTTCGATAAAAGTCACACTTTCATAGTCGATCAAAGTTTGTAGACGACAAACGATTTATTTTTACACCATCTATCGTGAAAGTCTCGCGATTCATCAATTTTCACGGGAATCAATTTTTCTTTTGAAAAATCGTCGGGACGACAGCGCTGGAATATACAATGGATGGAAAATAGATCTTTGAAGGCGCGCGTTTATGTGAGAAACATTTAGCGAAATGATCTGGATATCTCGAAGATACTTGTAGGGCGACCGGAGGAAGGATGCACGGATTTTGCCAACGATCTTTTGTCAGAAATAGAAGGGCTATCATTTACGGGAGGATGCATGAGACATTGAGAAAAATGGGGAAAAAGTAAAAAACCAAGAGAGGGTGAGATAAAAGGGGAGAGAATAAAAAAATGAAAAGGAAGACGCTAAAAGACAATGTCCCTCGTCTTGTCTCTCCATTCCGAAAAGCAGCATCTCGTCCTCTTTCTCTCTCTCTCTCTCTATTCTTGATCTTCTTTGCTTTTTCCGGATGCATCACCTATATCCATACACACTTACAAACCTCTTATCCTTCCATACTACAAGCCCTCAACCTCTTGTTTCTCCCCTCTGAAACACGAATCTCTTCACAGCCTCTCCAAGAGATTTTTCCCATTCCTCTCTGTCCTCTTTTCTTTCTCTTGTTCATCCTATTCTTTGCATTGAACCACCGATTTCTGCCTCTTCTCTGTCATCTTATATACTCGCTTTCTTCCCTTTCGCTTTTCTCTTTTAGTCACATGGCCATTTTCTTCTCGTTCCTTTCTTTTTCTCTTTCATCGTTCTAGTTTTCTACTTTCTCATAACTTACTATGAAAATTGTTGCTGATTTTTTTACAGTGTCGAACAGGTGCCACAATTAGCATATTTCGAGATAAACTTGGCAATCTTCATAGTTCGCAGGATAGAATTTTCACACAGCCAATCACAAAATGAATGTATCGGCAAACAATGGAAATATCGAAAGTTCAATGCTGCGCACATGGATTTTTTGAGAAAGTTTTTGAAAATTTAAATGTTCCCTGTTCGAGAATCGTCGGTTTTTCATCGAAGCTTCCGTCAAAATGTAAACTTGAAATAGGTCTCTTTAAAAGTTTGGTGTCGAGAACGAAAAAGTTTGTTGTAGGCGACGTAATGTTTTATAATCCTAGATGAAATAAACGGATAAATACACCGGTGTAAAGCATTTGTAATTATCGAATATGGGCTCGAATGTCTCGTAATAAGATTCATGTATTCAGTGCGCATTAATGACGTTACATCCGATTAAATCGATACTCTCTGAATAACATTGGAAACATATTATTGCTCTGGTGCATAAACGGTGGAAATGCATAACCGCACAATGCGCCCGTATTCCAGCAGCGATTTTAGTCTGCATGTGCAAACATAGCTGGCAGGCAAGCAGAGATGCCGTACTAATTGAATCGCGGTCTAATGAATTCTATAAATCGACACGTGATATTTCGGCATAAACGTACACTTTCATTAATAAAAATGTCAAATATCGATCGAGTCAAATATTATCTTATATTACTCAAATATTATTGTTTTCAAAATTACGTTTTCTCACTTTTATCATCATTTACATTATTTTCTACAATGTCCATCACGAAACGCCATTTTTTGATTACATTCGTTTAAATACATTATTACTAAAATTTACATAAAGTATACATAATACAGGTATAATTTGTAAGGAGTCGGAATAAAAACGAAATATTTTCTGCAAATTTGATCAATCGCGAATTAACGCTTTCGACAAAGCGGAACGTATTTAACTGTAACGAGGTCAATGCGACTATCGAAATTTTGGAGGATCAATGCAAATACATTTGGAAAATGTTCAGAAAGCTTCCATATTAGAGGTGCTTGTGGACAGCGTGGAACTTTGAGCAAATATCGATGGGTCAGCGGCAGTGATGGGCGAAAGGGAGAGAGGGGAGCCAACGAGCTTATAACGTTAGCAGCGATCCGTGAAATTGCGGTCCTGAAATATATGCTACATATATCGATCGACGTATACGCGTTGAGCTTTATCATCATGAGCAATGCATGCCATTTTTCACAATCGATCAGTGATTGGTCCGTTGCTTTCCGTTTGCGTTAAATCTCAAAAACACTCAATATAAAAAATCTCAAAAGTTGATTGAACACATCGACAAAATGCTTTGTCGAAAATTTAACGGATAGATGGAGGGAAACAATCATGGCATTTGGAAATACTTGAAATTTTTGCTGAATGAAATACTGTATTTTATTATTAATATTATTATTGTTGTTTTTATTGATTACAGGTTGGTGACAGAGATACTCTCATCTCAGTGGCGGCAAGATTCGATACCACGCCATCCGAGCTGACGAAACTAAACAGACTCGGCAGTACCTTTGTATATCCGGGACAACAATTGTGGGTTCCAACCAAAGGTGAGGCACGTCCTGCTAGCGATGCTGCACTTGACACACCGAGCCCGGATCCGTGCCGTGGTCATGCCGATTCGCAAGACGATTTGCCTACAGAAGAGAGAGGTAGGACACGTTATTGTCACACTTGAAAATAAATTCAAATCAATTTAAAGTCAACTGGATGCGTAATTTCTGCAAATTTTTCTGACACGTTTTCGAAAAAAAAATGTATATGGGGCATTCTCACGCGCAACCGGCCGGAATTGAACTTTTTCACAGATTTTTTCGGTTTTTCTGACATGTTTTCAAGAAAAATATATGGTGTATTCTTACGCGTGATGGACCAAGACAACAATTTTATACAGCTCCTATTCGGCTGAAATTTAATCTCGGACGATTATAGGTCGGAATGCCCCATATATGTTTTTCTGAAAAAGCCACCGAAAATCTGAAAAAAATCTCGCGAATTCCCGTCAATTGGAGCTGTTAAAAAACTTGGTCGCTGTCCATTGCGCGTGAGAATGCTCTATACATATTTTTCTGATAACGCGTCAGAAAGATCTAACAAAAAATCACGCCAGCTCGTCTCAGTAGGTGCGACAAGCCATGTGAATGTTGGCTCTTCCTTCACCGTTTATTTACAGTACGATATCCGTTATCGGCTACTTTATAAGTCATTAAACCACATGCACATGATATAAACGTTACATTGTTTTATAATATATCTAAAGACCCGGACAAATACACTTTAATTTTACTCTATTGTACGTATGTTAGCTCTTGTCAATTCGTAAATTTTGTAATTTAAAGAAATCTCCTTTCCATTATTTCCCAATGTGCAAACTCCAGCGTCATTATAAACGTCATCATTCATTGTAAAATTGTGCTAACGTTTACCTGATCGGTGAAACAGAGAACTTTCTTACCAGCCGTAAATTCGAATAAAACGGTTTATCTCAATAATTATTTATCCTTGTCGATAAACAATATTATAGCTTTTCTAAACTTGATAAATGTCCACATAACACAAAATAAGAGAATTCAAGAGGCCAAAACACGAAAAAGTAACTGCCAGACACGTGTTTAAACTGTCACGTTCGTGAAATATTAATCAAATGAATGTGACTTTTTCTTCCATATCCCCACGATCGATAACAGCTGCGTGCATAAAACGCGCTACGTTTTATGTCACATTCTGCTTAGGCACACAAACACAAGTATAGCGGAGGAACATATCAACCATGACGGAATGAGTTACGGTGACACGCTCGTAAGAGTGATAAAGATGAAACGTCCTTATCTGTCACTATTTCTCATCGAGTTATCTCCCACGCAATTAATCCCACCCGTATATCAATCGATAAAAGATATCGACGAAATTTTGTTCCCCTTATCATCGTCTGCAAAACTCCATACGTGTGTTCAATATTCCGAACAGCCCAAAGTGAGGTTATGTCGTATCGAAGAGGTGACATATTGCATTTTTTAGTTTCATCTCACGTTTTTTTTGCAAAATACATAAACAAAACGCGTTTTACTATAAAAACTACAAATATTTTCCAAGGAATTTATACTATTGATATCGGTTAATATGAAAAAATGATGGTTTTCGTGAAAATATCGATTGTTATTAGGTGAACGTTTTCGGTGAATTGTTCGCGGATATTTAGTGCTAAGTTATTTATTGTTATTTTTCTCAGTAGTACACTTTTTTTTTTGTGCCCAAATATTCAATTAACTTTTTTGGTATCTTACCAGATACAGCATCGACTGCCGTTTGCACGATGAGTGCAGAAGATTTTCATTGACTTTTCATCAAACCGACGTTCGTTTTTCAGAACTTTTGGACAATTTGCGGCCTGTGTCGCCAAAGCCCGGACACATGGAACGCATCAAGACTCCGTTAAATTCGAATGCACCGATGGACGAAGACGAGCCCGCTTATACAGAAAGATTTTTGAAAATCACAGTTCGTCATATTACGGATGGACAGGTAATATTTTACATTAATGGCCAACCATTATATTGTTCACTGTCATCGCAAATGATGAATATTTTCTTTAGTGCTCCTACGAGCACTATTTGCCATACCGTCGAAAGGTAAATTGCAGTGAAAGTTTAAAGATAAAATCATTAATTTATGGTCATTGACGATAAAGTCATTTTCAATGGAAAGTCGATGGTTCGAAAAAAATGTATTACTCATGCAGCAAGAAACTCGAAATTTAACACACTTTCTGTCTCAGAATTAATTTATCGCATTGAATTTTGCGTTATTATGAAAATATCCACGAGATGCAAAGCTCAAAGGGCATTTTAAGATTTCAAAAAAAAAAAATCGTTTTCTTGAATATATTTCGTTTGCAGGGTGTCGTCGGCGGAGTTTTGTTGGTGACACCAAACGCCGTCATGTTCGATCCAAACGTTTCGGACGCTTTGGTAATCGAGCACGGTGCCGAAGCCTATGGCGTTATAGCACCCATGGAATTCGTAGTAAACGCCGCGATTTATTACGACATCGCGCATATGCGCGTCAGCCACACGGATGCCAGTAATGTCGATAAGAAACCCGAGATATATTACATGAAGAAACCATCGGTGTCGGACAAGAGTTTGTCACCTGGCAAGGACGAACATTTCCCCGAGCTTGTGGTGGACGATAACGAGAGCGTTTGCAGTTGCCCCGAACGCGAGGGTGATGCATTTCCAAAAGCCTTTGACAGGGAACGCGTTACCTCGAAAACTTCCGAAAACGTGAGTACGTTAACGGCAAATAATAATAAGACGAAATTCGATGAAATTGCCGAAGGTAATGCGCGATTGGATAACAAAATCTCGACTTTATTTCATCAATAACGTTGAATTTTCTCCTTTTTTATTTTTCAGGACGATAGTTCAGCTTCAGCCAAAGATAAGCAAGATGACAACGAGAGTATCGGAAAGGAGAGCAGTGGAAAGGAAAGCAGCGGAAAGGAGAGCGACGGAAAAGAGAGCACCGTTGGAGGTGGACAATCGAGCAGGACCCTCGAGGAACGCAGGCGTTCGATGTTCGATCACCACTGGGCCTGCCCCAGCAAAGATCGACTGTCCTTTTCGATCGACGACGAACAGCAGGATTCTCTCAACTCGGACAAGGTGCGTATTCGTCAAACGGACGATATTTATCGACAAGCCTTTCTTAGTACCTAAAAGTGTATTGAGATTTAGAAAAATCTATTTTGCAAAAGTCTTGTATCGATCTTTAAGCATGATAAATGTGAATTTTCCCCAATTATCGAATCGTTATTTCTCAGGCGGAGTCAGGGAAACCGATAGCGATTCCCGAGGACGAGGACGGATCTCTAGTCAAACAGTCGTGCTACGACTCAGGTATCGACATTCGCGAACCCAACCCTCCACTTCCGGTAGTACAGCCAATCCCATCGAAGAAAGTTTATTCGGACGCGGACATAGTATTGTCTTCAGATTGGGTGCCGCCCATCACGATCGCACCGACAAACATTATGACGACATCGTCGACCCTCGACACGTCCCCGGCCATCAACGGGAGGAAAAAGGCTTCCTCGGTGTCGTTTAGTTTAGACAGCAACGCTGAGGAAACGGAAAAGGACGAAGAACACAAGGACGAGGATAAACAGGAAACCCGCAAGAATAAGGTGACATAAAAGACTGATTATTGTCGCAAACGGACGGGAGAACGTTCGTCAAAGTCTGAAAAAAAGATTTTCTCCACGATGTATATATGTATTTTTCTTTTACAAACCTCATTCAGTATTCGCTTTTGTGACGCAATTTTCTCCAAAGCAGATGCTGAAAAGGCTATCATATCCGTTGTCATGGATGGAAGGTTTGACCGGTGAAAAGGAGGACGAGAGCAAATCAGTACCTGATAAAAATACGAGCCTTCCCAACAGCGCCGACAGTCATCACTCGTCAGTTTTCAGCAAAGTTTTTTCGAGGTAAGAACTTGGACGATATTTCGTATGCGCAAGATAACTCTTTTGTTTGAATTATATTAATACCGATATAAATTGTCGCAATTATTGCGAATAAATTTTCTTTCTTCTCGCATCATCTCGTGTATTATAGCATTTCGGAACGCTTCGACATTCCTTTGCTGAGTAATCAAAAAAAGAAGGCATATTAATCCGTTGAATTTACAGTGAAACTAACAAAATACAGTACAGGATGGTTAGGATATTTCACTCGTCATGTTCGATTTGTCGATGTTTTTGAAAACTGATGAAATGCGACGAACTTGCTTTGCGCAATTTCTTTTCCTTTTTGTTTGCCTAGCGTGAATGAGTGCCATAGAAAACATATGATAGAACATTCGTTAGATGATTTTTGCTCAATAGTGTAGCTGTTCTACATTCTGACAGGACCATCGCTCCCCGACACGGGATCGAATTCAAAGTGCGTATAATTTTATGGATGAAAAGAAAAAACAACCACCGAATCGACAAATCGATCTTGACAGGACATTTCTCCATTGTTAAACGCTCTCTCTCTCTCTCTCTCTTTCCGTTTTAATCACGTTTTCACAATGACGTTTGTGCAGCTCGTTTAATCCATTTTCACATCCAATCAACGAGCACTCATAAAAACATGCAATGGTATATATAATATTGTCAAATTAAATGTTCTCAGTAGACCTTTAGCGATATCGAGTTTCGTGTTATTTCACATTTAAAATTGTCATTTCAGTCGCGAAGCTTTTTGCGGCAAAGGGCCGCATTTTTAAAAAGTGTCGACATCTTTCCCGGTGAATAATTAAAGTCGAAATTACCAACAAAACAAAACATATTTCAAACGTTTTCGTTAATATAATGAGAACCGCAGCGATATTTTTCGTTGATGGAAGATGGATTAATATGTGCGCTTTTGTTAAACGTGACTAACTGCTGAATGTGTAATATGGTGATAATGGTTTGGGATATAATAAAGCTCGCCGATCAACCTGGTGAGTGACTTTAGCTCGGGCCTCTTTGCCAAAACGCCGAGCGAAGAGAGTGCCGGTAGAGCAGGAGGCACGCCTCCGCTCACCGCGTCCACTCTCTCTCAGGATATCGGCAATCCCCAGTTTTCTCCGGGCCATGGAGGTCTCATCGGGTGAGTCTCATCCCGGCCGAATTCTTCCTTCCATCGTTTTTCCGATTTTTTTTCGCTTCCCCAAAATCCCAACTTCAAAATACCCAAAAATTACTACTTGGCGTTGATGAGACAACTGTAATTCATTCTCCATAGTTGTATCGTTGAAACTTTTTACAGTAACGTTCTTTATATGTGCGTATTTTCTGTATTTTCTCTCTCTCTCTCTCTCTCTCTCTCTCTCTCTCTCTCTCTCTCTCACGACATTATTCTCTCTCGTTGATTATTGATTATTATTGCAACATGGATGACACACTAACGTTATAGTATCACGATCAATACACGATTATGTCGAATTCCAAATTAATTATAACTTTGAACCTTCCTTTCCAGGAAGGAAACTTACATTTTCTTTATAACGAACAATAACGAATAATAAAAAATACATGAAGAGTTTTTAATATTTTAATTAGACGTCACCGTCGACTGTCACCTTTTGAACGAATCTGCGTAATTAACGTAGAATCGAACGTTCGAACTTTCGATTGGGATAAAATCGTTGCAAAAGTCGGCAGACACGACGGAAAGATTAATTGGAATTCCACAAACGATACAACGATGCTTTACGTGTTCTCCAAAGTTGGCATAATTGATGTACATTCGTACTCCCGACTACGAAGTTCCTTGCCTTTTCCGTTCATCGCTTTCGCTGGGAATCAATTTTTTTCAGCCACAAGATTATCGATAGTTTCCGATGTCGTGAAAAAGAAACATCGTCCCTTACGTGTACCCCACATTGCTTACAGGCTACATCAACAACACAACAACAGAAAACACGAGACTCGTCTTACTATTTCTCATTGTATGCACAACACTCGTTGTGTGCGTTTATCTTGAGTGTCGTAATGAATTTTTCTCTAACCCCCTCACTGTTGATGTTGTACGTGTATCTAGAGAGGAATTTCGGTTTCGAAATTGCGAGATTATCGGTTAATTATTGCGTACGGAGTAAAAGTCTTGGAAAGAAAAACGAAAAACGATCTGCCGTGTGCACGAGACGCGTCGGAACGTCGTTGCTCGTTGCTCGTAAATTCGAAACTTTTACGTGCTCGAGTTTTCAGACTTGAGGATCTTCCGGAGGTCCAATCGAAAGAAAACCGAAATAGAATGCAAATTTCACAGACTTGGCAATGGGAACCTTGTGCAAAAATCAGTCATCTACAAGGTTCCAAGTGCATCGATTTCTGACGCGAAAGACTTTACAAGATAAATTCAAAACAATCAAAAAGTACAACAACAAAATTCGAAACAAATTTAGAATTTTTGTTGTCACAACAAAGAAATTTATTTTCTTCCCTTTACGTTCAAGTTATCAAAAACTCTCTTGCACAGAGATCTTGAATCGTAACTCGAAATAAATTTCTGATCGAGCCTTCGTTCGCGTAATCTTTGTAAAATTTGAATCTTCGATCGCTGAAAAAATTGCAGCCTGAATTGACATCAAATTTTTATTTCAAATTTCCTACTAACTATTCGATATGGTTTTATCTAACGTCAGTGTGTTCGGTGCCTTGTATGTGACTCCGTTTTTTGAATGTTTAATCCATCGCTGATTACGTGAAATTTGCATTTTAATTCGGGCGCGGCGGGATTGTACCACCGGATGATCCTTAAGGGAAAGAAAATCTCTGAGGAACAATTGAAATTTATTCCAGACGTTCGTCGGTCGGTACGTTCATTCGACAACAACCTTTGACGTCTTCGGGCAGCAGCAGCGTTGACAGTAGCAGAGGAAGTAAAAATTCCTCAGTACCACCGAGGCTCGATTATCGAAGCATGGTATCAGTCGACGATATGCCAGAACTTTTCGTTAGTTTCGACAGTGAGTATCCTTGACGTTATTAATTCATCTTCCTTAATGGACTTGGGATCGATTGAAAAATTTCACGTATCCGAAACAAGGGAGAAAAAAAGATTCACCGTTGTTGAGAAACGGAAACGAATTAATAATTCATTCTCAATTATCCTGTTTTAATGTAATTCAATGAGGCAATTATTAATCTTCGTACCGATCAGTATTTGATGAACTATTCATAAGTTCCGAGGGTCGTGAGTTGCACTGCACTAGCTATCTGCGTAGACAGCTTTTTCTTGATTTTTTTTATCTGTTTACGATCTTTTTACCCGTAAGCATCTCTTCGTGGATCGGTCGTTCCGTACACAAATGAAAATCAACGGATTTCAATTCTATTACGATTTAGCTAAAGTCGAAGAAAGGAGGAAAAAAAAGGACTTTTACTTTTTTTTTTCGTCATTCTGACGAGCATTATCACACAGCGATAGTAGAGTAGTTTGACAAATGCATATTTATCGTCGTACGATATTACTTTTGATGAACAATTTCACCAACGTTTTCAGTATTATTATCCATTGAATTATGGGGAAAAAATGATGAAACTTCGTGTGCCTGAAAGACAAGTCTATCTACAATGCTGATAGCGCGAGTATTCGAAAAATTCTCGTCTCTAACTCGTCGCATTTTATTTTCACAGAGTCGAACAATATTGTCTCCACAGGAACACGATGTGTTCGTTATTGTGATGATGAACAGCGGATTTTTTTTTATTTCGAATCTCATAACTAATAATAGAAATATCATCTCTTTCTGTTGTCCCTCTAGTCCAAGCACCTAATTTTCCCGAACTTGAAGGCCTCGGTAGGTTCATACTGTATTAGCTTGCTGACAATCTCAAACTATTCGACTCTTTCTTCTACCTCTCCTTCTTCTAATAAAAAAATACCATGATAAAAGTATTACAACCCCATTGCATTCCGTCGAACCGCATTGATTCGAATAAAAGCAAAACGGTAAAATGTTCCTTCCCCTCTCTTTCGCTCTGTCTCTTTCTGGACACTCTTTTTATATTCTGTCCTCACTCTCGCTTATCGTCGTTCACAAATGTCTCGTCCCAGTGTTCAAAATTGCTTACTTGTATACTTTTCATTTTTGCACTTGTATCTATCACTACGACACGAGGTTATATAAGATTCCGAAATTTCTATTTTTTCACGTCGTTGATTCCGAGATTTCCCCAGCAGTTTCAAAACGTTAATGAACGATCTCCAAAATTTTTCGATTTTCATTTTGCATCGAGCATATTTATGTCACTTTCAGGATTTTTAATCCACGTGCCTTTAGTCCGTAACTTTCTCAATTTTTTTTGCTTATTTATCAGACGTACCGAAAAAATATCGAGCCATGCCATTATAGCCATGTAAAAGTCGCTCTTTTACGTTTCAATGTTATCGATTCAATCGTAACGAGAACATTTTGCAAGAGAATAAAACGCAAAATCGGAACGAACGATTAAAATTTATGTGAGACAATTTATTCTCGTCGCGGCAATAACGTTACTATTCTCGTGTCGTTGTTATGATTAACGTTATCGATCACGATTGTTACAACTTGCTGAAAAAGGACGGTGAACAGCTTCGAGATTGTTTTCTTCCCAACTTCCTCGGTACTGTGTACAATTTTTTTTCAAAATTATTTATTATCAATCATCGTCCAAACAGTTCATTGAACTGCAGTAACCCGAGCCTGTCGCGATCGGCGCTACTTTCTTCATCATTATTATCGCAATTATCATTATTTCCTTTATTATTGCACCGACGATTCACGCATGCTGTTTTTTCCTCGCCCCTGTTGTTTGCAGAAAACTTTTGCCTCCTGTGTGTGCTCTCCCCCTGCGTGATTACCGATTCGATTCAACAGAAAACATATTTTTCCCTCTTGTTGCGTGCAATAATTTATTTCCCATCGTTTATTATGACCTTATCCCCCTTACTTATTTTTTTTAAAGCATTTTTCAGAGTGTGCTTATCACCAACTGCTACATAGATATTAAATGCCACGGATTCGCGAATCGTCCCTCTCAATGGCTCATCATTTAAGGGGATTTCTATAAATACCAAATTGTTTTGCATCAATCATTACAAATTATTACGAATTAATTGCGAATAACGCTTTCTTCTTCAAAATCCTGTCGAACATGAAATACATGAAATTTTCGATAAATTGTACTTTCATGAAAGTCATTTATCGATAGTTTTGTGAATACGAACTTTTCTTGTTTTTTTCTTAAAATATACATGTGTCTTGGAGACTTTTTTTGTTTGTCGAATATTAACCCATTGAGAGGTTTTTCGCGAATTCCCTGGCAATCGACTGTTGTGAGAATTCTTCGATAAACGATTTTGCTGCGATTGCCGACTGATTGTTTTTCTAATCGATCAATCATCTGTAATGCAGAATTAATCCCTCGGCCAGCGCGATCTTGCGAGGATCCGCCGTTGTATCTGAGACTACGAACTGGAAGACCGAAGGACAAAAAAATACCTCGTTCAACGCCGATAATGAGCTATGGAAAGAAGAAACTACGACCGGAATATTGGTTCAGCGTTCCGCGTGACAGGTAAAAAATAATTCATTTTCTCCTCGCTCCCGTATGATCATAAATACATATCAATATTAGCGGAAATTCGCTAAAATCCTCTTGATTTTTTTGTGAATTTTGAGAAAATTGAAAAAAAAAGCTCAAAGTGGTGATGCTTCGATGAAAATTCATCGTAATTTGAAATCTGCGCGTAACATCGTGGAAGTAAGACTCGGTTGGCGTAATGTTTCTTTCGATGTCAATTAGTCGTCGGTATAAGAGATTAGTGTGAATTTCAATATCAAATCATCGATCGATACGTTATCGCGTAATCCGTCGCCAGACGGGCGACAGGACGAACAAACAGACGGATTATCCGTTTTTGCCGACCCACCATTGCCGAATTAAAATTTTCATGAATTATATATTCTCCTCCACCTCGAGAAGATCGATCGATCACACTCGCGCCCACGATTTCATCGTTTTACTCAGAAAATATTAATTTACAAGCGGATCCTTATCGTTGTTTCATAATCCTAGATCAAATGTATATATGCGTCAAACACTCGAAACCACTAATCCCTTGTCTCTGATCACTTTCATCAATATAAATACACGATAACCGAGGAGTGAAATCAGGAAGATAAAAGATCCCGATACACGTTTCAATATGACGCATTAAAATGAGGACATGGAAGATTCGGTACAGAGTTCATTTTTCTTGTAAATACATTTTTCTTCAATGATTCAAATTATTTTATAATTACTCGATTGCGTTGTCTATGTTGGATGAAAAAATGGGTGAAAATGTAACGATTTTGAAAAGTTGGCGGGAAGAAAATTCGTTTCGCCACGTCGTATCTCGCGTGTTCGTGGGACAATCATGTGACCGAATTGCATCACCAGAAGAACGAGAGAGGAAGGGAAAAAGACTCGAGGTTCTCACGCACGGATCCCCGATGCGCGAGATCCCCGCTAGTCTCTAGTGGGATAAATTTGTTGCGTACACCTGACGTACATCAACCACGTATCGTTTTTGCCACAGAATATACATTTTTCGTATAATCGAAACATCACAAGCCCGGAAATTAAAGTTACATACTGACGCGTGTATCTACAGAAAAAAAAAGAAACGATAACAACTTTTATCTCGACTATTTCCAGCCTAGGGTGAAAAAGAATATAGTAAATAGGCGGTGTTTACACGTCCAAGTGTCTCGACACTTTGTGCAGCTGCAAAATTTGCGAAAAGGAAGAATCATTCCGGGCCAAAAGTATCTAAATATAGAAAAAATTTGCTACACCAAGGCTTGGCTGGTATTTTATAAAGCACTCGTTTACGCTTATTTTGAAAATTATTGCTACGAAAACGGCGGAGCTTCTTCCGAATTGCTTGGATTCACAAAAAATCGTTGAAATCATTGCACTCCGTTGTTTTTTTTTTTCAATGACCGTTGATCATGCAAATGAAATGATTTTTATCTTTCTCGTGCAAATAAATTCCCTCTATAAATGAATTTCGCCGTGATAAGATGATAAACATAAATCTAGATAACAATTATTCCTCGTAATACAGATAACGGTGGAATCGAGTTGAAATTGTCGAATAGTCAGTACCGTTTCGCCTGAAATCGATTAAAATTGAACGAATATTCGTAATCATCCGTTGACGTTGTAAATAATCATGAATTCTCTTCTCACTACGGCGGAAAGAATATTTAATTACTTTTATCTTCCGCAATTGAGAAACATCGTACGACGCACTTTGCCCTTTTTCAGTCAGAGGTAATTACGCGACATCCTCTCGATTTAGCTCCAATCGGCGACCAATTTCCCAAAAAAAAACTCGCTTTTTACTCTTATTGTCAAAATTTGCTTACAAAATCGTGCATTTTTTCTTCGTCATGGCAGAGTCGACGATCTGTATAGATTTATACACGCATGGGTACCTGCTTTGTACGGCGAGTTGGACGAGAATTATTGGAGAGAAAAGGGTTATATATTGTCGGACACGGACACGGATCTATCGCCGGAGATTTCTCCCCCAGGAGCCGGCGAAGCCGGTGAATCGGCCGAAGAGGGAAAAGGGAATACCGATGACATCACGGAACTCACTCGAGAATCTTGGGAGGTTAGTATCGTTCAATTTTTTTTTTTTCGTTCATTCGCGATCTTCTTCTATCGCGAAGATTATCCGCATAAATTACTCGTGTCATACGTCGTTTACGAAGCCATTCTTCAAACGTGCGTTCAAAGTTTCCGAGTTAAATCGTCATCTGTAAGCGACATTCTTCAGCGTCATGAAATACTTTTTAACGTTTTTCCAAATCGATTAAGGTATCGCAGCTGTCTTATCCAAGTTTCCAAATTCCGTTTTGTCATAAACGATAATCACTGAAATACTCATCGAATGTTGTACTCGATGACTTAACACGAGGTTCAATATGAAATTCAAATGCAGTTTAACGATTCTTTGAAAATCGCTCAACTTCTTTAATGAAGTAATCATTTATAAAATCCTCGTTAATCGGGCAGGGAATAACTGAATAATAAAATCACGATTGTCGCATCATGAATTCGCAATTCTGCGTGACGATACTCACGTGATTCGAACGAACGAACGCATCGTGAAATTGTTTTACCGCGAGAGAATTTTTTGCAATTATTCGAAAAAAAAAATCTTGCTTATTCCTTCCGCATTTATTCCCCATCGTTCCACTCGGAAAATTGCCAATTCAAGATGCGACTGTCGTTCAGGGTTCTCCCGTTGTTGAAAATTACAAAAAAAAACGATAAAAGCTTCAACGAAATAAAAGTTGAAAGAAAAAACGTGGAAACGTGTGACGATTGTATTCGCGTATGTGTATAGCTGATCAAGGCCCCGTACGTAAAGCTCTACAGCATTCTGAAGACCTCGAGCGCATCGGCCGATTCCGAGCAGATCCAGGATCCCGAGGTACCCTTAAAAACAAACAGAAAAACAAAACACTGAAAAAGAATCATCATTTCCCATTTTCCCGATTATTTACAATGGAGCTTTTCGGTCGATGTTACAGCATATTAATTATCGTGCACTGGCGACACATCCGCTTGAAAATTTGCGGGTGCACTCTATATATATATATATATATACACACGTATATAGATGTTGTTCTCTGTCTCTCATGTATAAGCGTTAAACCCCATGTCACAAGCACATAATACGAAACACGGAATTTTTGCATTATTCAGCACGGGAAAACAGCATCAGTCATCATGTCAGTCGAAATATCGAATTTAAGAAAATACACGAAAAACGGAAATTATTAGCACGTGATCGTGACCCAAGAATGAGAAATCCAGCAGAGAAGACAAACATACCGAGAATTGCATGATACTTGCAATTGGTAGAAAGTAGCTTTAGACAATGTTAGATCAACTATGTTGAATCCTGAAACTTGAGCATGACGAAGAATCAAAAGTCTGATGGAATTTTGTTTTTTAATGAATTCTCGTGGTTAATTTGGTAAAATGCATGGATACTTGGAGAAACACGAAAAGTTGTTTTCAAAAATACTTCACATCGAAACACGTCTGGCATCTTTGAAAGAAAAACAAAAACGTATCGTATATTTGGGCGAAACCTTGTGCGAGTTTTCGAGAAAAATTCGTCGATAACCGGCCATTCGAAATCTTCATCTATACGTATGATTTTTTCCGAGCAAACGACGAAGAATCGCGTATCGGTTTATAGTGAAGAAAAAAACTAATCGCGGTGCAACCTTTAAGGGTTTCAACTGCATTCGAATTTACTGCAGAACAGCGTCGGAAAGATCCTCACGAAAATAAACGCGGGATATTACTCTTAAAGCCTTGAGCGAAATTATCTCGCTGGCGACGAGCCAATTTTTTCGTTCATTCGCCTGTGGTTCTTAAACGGATGGAAATTTCTTTATCACAATTTCATCGGCATAATTGAATCTATCGCAAATCCTCCAATATTTCTCATTCTTTTTCAATTCGACAATCGAACGATATAAAGATTTCTCGTGTTTTTCATATTTTCCAAATCCACCGTCAAATTCATTCTCTCAAGACCATCAAGATCATAAATGTTTCTTGTATTTTTAACTCTGACGTTTCATCTTTGGAACACAAAAACTCTCGAGTACTTATAAAGGCATGTATCGTGAGTAATTATAGCGCCGAAAATATTTCCACACTTGCGTCAACGTTCGTAGAGAAAAGAAATAATGACAGTGCACGTAAATCACTGATGCCACCTTTTGGCAGTTTGTTAATTCGAATGACGTTCTTTCGAATGCATCGTTAAGAAAGAATTTCCACGTCCATTATTTTTTTTTTTTGTAAATGTGGAGCTTTGGGAAATTGACTGTTTGTAGATTTTGCCAAATACACCACGTGGGCATAGGAGCGTTTTGATTAATATGCATTGGGGAGGGAACAAATGTTCTATTCTCGGTGTTGTTTCTATCTGCAACGCGAAGATAAATGACGACGATTCGCCCTCCATTTCCGTTTCCCGGATTCCGACGAATAGACGGGGGTTGTTCGAATGATTTTTTGTGGCCCGCGGAATGACAGCCGGTCGTTGCACTTTCGATTCTTTTATGCGATATGTACGATTGTTCAATCATACACCATTTATGAATTTTCAATTTCAACGTGCTGGAAATGAGCGGCATTTTTCGTGAAGACGTTTTTGGACGCCCCTTTATCTCATTTGATCCTTCTATTTGATCTGTGAAACATAGAATCATAATAATAGAATACAGCCGCTATCGCAAAGATCTTCAATTTTTTTCCGTCAAGTGTATCTACCGTGACAAAAAAAATCTCCGAGATTAGAATTCCGAAAAGATTTTTTGATGCATCATGATGAATTATGGCTCCCTGCCAAGTCGCGTTCTTCTCGTTACTCATCTTTGTTCTTTGCCTTATAAATTCTTCCAACAGCGAATGAAAAATGTGGCAATTTCGAATGCTCTTTTTTCGACATTGTATAATATTTCATCAAGGTAAGAAACGAGTCGAAACATTTGATCGTTGGTAATTGATTGACATTGAAAAATTAATTAATCACAAGATTTTGAACGCATTTTGTTTTATACCACATTTATACACATTATAGAATTTGGCATTGCAGAAAAAAATTGTAAACCGCAATTACCGCCCCTCCCTCCCAGTTTTAATGGTGCTGATAATTTTGGTCCGAGTTGAAAAGAAAACGCGGGCGATGCTCGGTAAAAATAGGTCGTTCCGTTCAAACTCATTTTGCTTCTTTATCAGCTTGACGACGTTTGTTGCTCTTGATACAACGAGAGTATGACTCATAGAATACACTTTACATCCTTTATAGGTGTTTCATAAATGTATGTATCCGCGTATTTTTTATTACGTATTTACGCCTTCGATCGGACGTGCGGAATAACACGTTCGCGAGGGCAATATTGAACTGCCACCGATGAAAATTTACGAATTTTTATTCAAAGCAATCTTTGCGATAGGTACGGACATTTGTTTTATGTTCTTTCTTTTGCCGTTACGACCTTGCATTTTCCGCTTCACGACGATGCGTTTAATGATTATTGACTTTTTAATTTTCACTACTTTTCGCATTATTATCCCACTAGATGACGTCACGTTGGAAAACTAGTAATATTATTATTTTTGTACAACTTGTCAAGTGCTCCCGCGCTCATATTGATTATACCTCGGAAGTGACCTCGAAATTCGATGTAGTATCAACGCCCCAAGCTTTCCGCCCAATTTTTCAATTTCAATGTTCCACTTTA
This sequence comes from Heteropelma amictum, assembly GCA_959613375.1. Classification (NCBI taxonomy): domain Eukaryota; kingdom Metazoa; phylum Arthropoda; class Insecta; order Hymenoptera; family Ichneumonidae; genus Heteropelma; species Heteropelma amictum. The sequence continues at coordinate 9,072,730 of OY390726.1, read as the reverse complement.
CGCCCGGTACGCAAATACGAGATGATTAATTGGATGCAATGAACAATCGCGAGATTTTTCGCATTTCGATATTATTTTCGTCGGATAATCAATCCTTCGACGTATCTGTTCGGTTAATGTTTACTATGGAATTGAGAAACGTCATGTTATAGTCAATAATTTGAAATTGAAATTTTCGTACATTGCTAATTTCGATAATCCTCAATATTTATACAATCAGTGAAGGCCTCTTTTACGAGGTGAATTATCCTCTATCGACTATACAAAAATGGCTTAGTTAGACCCACGTTAAGCCGATGTATCCCGCGTGCTATCGATTGAATTTCGGCAAGCCCATGAAAAGCAAAAAAAAAGGGAAGATTCGTTACGCTGTCGGGTTTTTGTAAATTTCACCACCGACATTGACCATTCGGCTCTTGAATCGCAATAGAGAGAGAGAGAGAGAGAGAGTGAGAGAGGGAGAAAGTGGTCAGAATATTTATGACTCTTGGGGTCACTTTTTGCCTCGCTCCCATTTGCGTCAAAGTGACTTGCGTGGCAGGGCTCCTCCTGCGAACACATGACCATACGCGCCTTACGATTTTGCGCCTACATCTCTGAGCGTTAGTGGCTGAAAAAATCACAAACGCTCCATTACGTCATCGACTGAAATGTCCTATTGTCGACGGGGAAAAAAACCAAATTCCAGAGGAGTTCCAGAGTTTTGTCGTTCGATATTTCGAAGGCTGTATAAAAATAAATCGAAAAACGTGGAAATTGCAAATTAAAACTCTTCTCGTTCCCGACGATTAATCGTAAAACATTTGCGAATATCCCAAAAATATTTCAAAGTCTTGTCCCACGTGTGGAGCAGTTATTTCCATCAAAATACGCACTCTGTGCTCGTAAAAGCAGATGAAAAATATTATTACTTGTTTGATACGTTGCCCTCTGTCACTTCAAATATTCTCACTCGTCAAAAAATCTTTTTATTATACGTTTCTTTTCCTATTTCCATACATTTTCGCGCTGTTTCGATATTTTTGTTTTAAAATTCACGCGCGATACTCGGCCCACACGGGATCCTCCCACCTACGCGTCGGAAACAAACATTCTGAAGATCTCGCCGGTGTACACCCACGTAGTGCCTCAACGCTTTAAATCCAAAAGGATCCTTATCTTTTTCTGTTCTCTTTATACACGGAGTCACGTGAATGTAACATGTATATTAAACATCCATTTGTTCAACCGCCTTTAGAATAGAAATTTTTTAAATCTGTTTTAAGCGTTTCGGTAAACTTTAAATGACGTTTATAACGCTCAAGTCCCTAAGTGACGCAAACTGAGTACTGTAATTGCTCGATGTATCATTATTCAAACGGTAGAGTATCGAGATATCGAAATAACAATTTCGAAAACTTTTAATTATTTTTGCCAACACGACAAAATATTCTATTTTTGCCATCGATCGTTTTTTTTTTCTTCAAATATCGAACTTATTTACAGTATTGGACACCTCGATATATAGTTGAAAAATTCTACCATCAGTTGTAACACAATTGTTAGAAAATGAATAGGCACTTCGGTCGAACGCAATTTGCATTTATTACCGTTATATGTCTCCTCGACGCTGGAGGATAATATTTAAACAGTTGTGGTTGGGAAGGATAATAGATCTTGGCGAATACAATTTGTCCATAACAGTAGATTACAACACGTGTAATATTCCAATGTATAAAAGCGTAGATGCACGCACAAGCGGACAAAACATCGTCTCGCTGTTTGGCCTTTTTAATTCGCCAAGATGTCATATAAATCGACATTGACCCAGCAGCAAACGTCTTGATTCCACATGTTTTTATCTTACTTTTTATTCTCTCCCCCCCTATGTGTATGCATGTGTACATGGGCTTACTTATTCTCGTATGTAAATTATCGTTTCATATTCCGCGAAATGTCTTCCGAGCTCTTGAAGCTGTTTTGTTTAAACAGCAGTTTGTTCTCGAGAATTATTGGAGTGTAAAGATCAAGGTAAATTTTCGTTACTCACTCGTAGATGGAACGAGAAAAATGGAAAAAGTTCCTTATTTCAAACTCGGTAGAAAAATTTACGTCTTTTACCAGATTGTTCAAGATAAAAGTGTCTTCCTGTCAGTGACGTTTATCGGAATGGCTCTCGTCTTGAGATTCGGCGATTATTGTTCATTTGCGGACAATGCGATTGACGCTGTTGTTGGAGTTTTGAAACTTTCGAAACTATGAACCATACAGTCTTCATAAAACTGAAATCACACGAGAATTTCGCGGAGATAACAATACTATGAAAATCTGAAAAAAAATCAATAATGTTATTGAGAGTTTTCAACGAATTGTCGAAAAAAAAAATTGTCCTCAACGTTCAGAGAACCGTTTTCTTTTTACACAAAATAAAGTCGTTCGCTTTCTTGAACTTTGACTATGAATTTTTTCAAAATATTGTCGCTATTTTGAAATTCTATTTTTTCTAATTTTGTACAAAACTGAGTAAACGCTCGTTAATTGAGGCAAAAATGTCTCACGAAAAATGAGAAATCTTTGTACAAGAGAAGTGACGAACGGTGTTTTCTTATTTTTTTCTCAATTGAAAGCAAAAAAATGGTAAATATCGAAAAATCGCTGAAGCGATTCAAGTGTTTTCAAAAAATCAAACGAATTCATTTTGTCATTGAGAGACAAAAGGTTTTCTGAATACATTCAGAATTTTTTTTTTACATATTCTTAATCATTTTTCAATATTGTCATTATTATTTCAGATGTCTGTAGTTTTTCGAACGAGGTTTTTCAAATGTCCGCGGTATTGTTGAGTACGCGAAATCTCATTTTACTTCGGTTTCGTTGAGACTGTACGTGCCATACATCCATAAAAATATCAATAATAATAATAAGAATAAAGTTGCTGATAATTCGATGTTTTTCGAATTGTACAAATTATCGCCAGGGTTTTGCATTTCTCTCGCAATTTTATTTGAATTCAAAACGTGCGTATGTATTTGACCCAGATAAATTGTTAGATAAGAAAGTACGCGATGCTAATCGAAATTGTTCAATGATCTGTTCTGCTGGAGTCTTCGATCGGGGCAATAATGATATACGGTGCAATACTCGGCCACGATTGGCGTGTTAATCGATTTTACTCGGGGTCGTCGACCGTCCCCATTCTCTTCGTTAGACGTAGACGGGTTATATTTTCTCCAGAGAATCGCTTCAACACCCTCTGCATTCCATAATGTACGATTTTACTTGTTTTTGCGTACGAAAATAGCGAGCAGCCTGCCTCATAAAATTCTTTCCATCCTTCGTTCGAACCCTTCTATTATTAAACCGCGAGATACGTCAAAAGATATTTTTAAAACAAAACCTTCGATTAAACAACGAATAAAATTCGCGTCTCGGACAATTATTTCATTTGAAATACTCGGTGCTAACGACAACGCGTAATTTCAAGTCCAACTTTGCCATTGAGGCCGTCTTCATTGATTACGCGTCTGGGCCAGTTTATTTTGTTTTTTACTCACGGACCTTGACTCTTTTTCGTATTTTTCTTGCGATTATTCATTTTTCAATCAAACAAGCGCGAAACTGATATGAAAAAAGATTGAACCGAATCATCGTCTCCTCTTTTCCCAGCACAAACACCCTTTCTTTCCTCCCACTTTTCGTTTTATCGATCGCTGTATCTTACCTCTTGTTGTCATCGATGAAAATTCAACTCTGAACGATTTCGCGGTGCAAAAGCACGTGCGTAATCGATCCGCACCGATGAGATATATAAGCACGTGCTGCGCGACATACTTTGCGCATTGGAGAAACGCAGGAGAGTGAATCGGACTCTAATTCGTCTCGTGCAGTGCACTCGCGAACGAAACGTTTCTGTGCGCGTTTGCCTGGCTTGCCTATATATCAACCGGCTGTTGCGACAACCCAAGCTCAGTACGACTTTAGTCCCCGTGAAGTGAAGCTCGTTTCCATAGTTTTCATCGCAGCTCGAAGAAAAATTATTGCAATTATTCAGCGATATACATCGATGATATTGTTATTATCGTGTTTGATGAACATTTTCTTAAATATCCCGATTGTTTTCAGTGATTGTCGGGTATTGAAACGCCGGTACTTTTGACGTTTCGTGTTTTAAAACGCTGTCGATGAAAATTCGTCGATTCTATCGAGGAATGAAGTTACCGATGCATTTTTGCCCTCATAATCATATTATCACACGATACCGGGAGAATTCGGAAAGCTGAAACATTTTCGATTGACGGGAACGCGTCAATGAGAGATTGTTTTTTTTGCCACCCAATAAAACAAGCTCCGCTGCGGAGATCTGACACATCGGCGCTTGTTTACATTGCGAAGTTTGCGAAACCGGTCCCGAGATTTTTCAAGCAAAAGTTCGCGTGCTCGGAGTGACTCCAAAGACACACATATCGATGATGTAATTTTGATTCAGTTTTTCGAAATCGAGAAAAAAAAACAAATCAACGATATTTCCGTTCCTAAAGAAAAATCGTGTCGTCGTGGAATTTCCGTCTTTTTTTTTGCTTCACGTCTCTTTTCCAATACGGGAATGGTAAATTTTCAACGGGTGTAACGCAATTTCCGTGCGTTTATAAACGCGCGTCTGCACACCTAGAGGGATCGGCTGAAAAGTTCTAGAAAGGCGCGTCGTGAAACGCGTGTGCTAGTGACGTACTCGAGTCGCGATCGAACTGAACAAAAAAGCGAGGTGATACGGACAAAAAAACGTATATATCCGGATATATTTCGATAAAAATTTTGACATTCGACCGGTCAAACTGGATTTAACAAGGCTCACACGTCGTCGAATCCCCGCCAAGATGCCGAAGTCAAAGTTTCCCAATCCGATTAACAAAATTACAAAATTTCTCAAGCAAAGGTCAAAGGTAATGGAGAGATTTTTTATGCAATTAATTTCACTAGTTTTAATTCTTTATTTTGTTTTTTATTTCCAACAAACCGTACCGAAGCTTGAAAAAACCTCGATGTACGGTTATAAAATTCTGCTTGATAATAATTATCACCTCACTTTAATAATTGCATCGTTTTTTTGTATCTGACGAAAAGAAAAAAAAAACGTAGGTAATTGTACAAGGTCCGACGATCGCGGTAGAAATAGCGTATGTCATTGCAAATAACGTGTATACAGGAAAAAAACGATAAATTACAGAAAAATATATAGCCGAGTTACATATTCCGAAAGCTCAACAGGAGCTGAATATTTTGTGTTGACGCGTAATTTACCAGAAAGATTAGCCTACTCTGCATACTTGAAAGCGTTCGAAAGGTATATTATCGAAAAGAATAAAAAATATCATTCTTTCGCATTTCCCAATAAAATCCTAATAAAACAAAGAGTCTCGAAATCTTCGTAATTTTGTTCGTCAAGGTTCGGAGGCTACGTGCGACGACTTTGTTTAATAACAAAATATTCGAGAAAACAAAGAAACAAGCGGAATTTGAAAAACACTTGTGACAATACATCTTTTTTTGTTCAAAGAAAGTGATTATTTGTTTTTTGTTACTCTAAGGTATAACGAAAAAGACGGTGAAGTACTCATTAATGATGATCAATGTAATTACAAATTATCGTGTATTCGAACCCTCGCGGAAAAAATAATAATACCAAATTTCAAGCTTATTATTCGAGACGAAAAAGTCTCGCACGTGCCTCGTTCATACATGAGATCGATCAACTGCGCATATCGTCGTGAATTCGTTCTCGCGCGATAACGTAATATGGATCATTCTTTTTTCCTTTTCCTTGTATCTTCGCTCGTTATCTTTCTATCCTTCGTTAAGGAGATTCGCGCTTATTCAATGATAAAAAAAATTCGTTTGTCCAATTGAGTCATAAGTTTGGCGTGAACCGCGAAAACCAAAATAATCTCGAGTCGTCGGCGATAGTCGATTAAGTAATTAATTAGTATATCACCATAAAACATTCAACAAAAAGTACCATCTGCGATGTTCCTCCGTGAATTTGAAATTAGCCGTGTAATTATTCGTTCGTACATTTGATCGTATAAATTTTTGAATTTTTAATCGACCTCGTTATCGAATATCGATCGATATTCCGGATGTGCATACACGCTGACGCGCCAGTCTGTAAACGTGTCACTTTTGCGTTGTTGCTCAAAATTAAACTTTGAAATTCCATAACTGAAGTTTGTCGAAGACGCGAATGAAATATACATTCCAACCTCGAATTATTTTTTCTTCCCCTTCACACGCGTGTGTCAACATCGCGATGCTTCCAAAAATGTCTTTCGATCTTGAAGATTGTTCAATGTGACCGTACGGATATGATGAAAGAACGGCAAACTTTTCACGGCAATTCATCTTTCTGTCAAAGAATTGATACATTATTTGTTTTCCTGGGTTTTTTTTTTTTTTTTTTTTTTTCATTGGATTTCGCTCGCGAATTATAAGGAGAAAGATTATTTTCGTTAATTGTAATAACACACAAGTGTTCTTATGCGTCACGTCGAAAAGATGGATAAATTAGTATAAATTGAGCATACATCGTTTTTTATGTGCTTAATAAACTCGACGCAAAAACATCATTCTTCCATTTGCAAGGAATATAAAATAATCATTTGTCCTTTAACGATTTTCGCTTATGACGTTGACTGTGAGTAAAATATTGCAGATGTTTTTTCTCTTTCATTTGTTTTCTTTCCCTGAAATCGGTGGCGCCACAGCATCCAAATGTCTTTCCGGTTTCCGACCGCAATGGTCTTTTGGTCGTGAACTCGCAGCTTCCTGATCTCCTTGAGTTCTCTTACTTTAGAGGGCAAAGCGAAATCCACCGTTTGAGTTATCGAGATCGCGATGCGCGCACGAATCTTTGTTCTTTATTTCTTTGATCCTCGAGGCTTTAGTCGATCCTCGAGAAGACAAACTTTTTTTATCCTGAAATGACGAATGATTATCAAGCATTATCAAATGGGCAATTATCGCAATAATGTTATAATTTAATCATTTCATCCGCACTATCACGATTCGAGATAAACCGGTGTAATTTCTTCCAGAAACCTGAAAATCAACTCGGACAATCTTTTATCTCTATACTCTGGAATTATCGGAGAAAGCTTCCGAGAAAATGTCAATATCAATCACGGAGAAAAAATGCACAGAGCCCAATGACCGATAATTGAATCACCCGTGAGCGTACTGCGCAAATTTTCGAAAATAATGAACGATCTCGATAATCTTATTAATGTGATTTTCTTTCGTTCTAAAGGTGCTTGAATTATTTCACGAGGGGACATCCAACTGTGCACATATATAATATATAAATGCAGAGAAATTGGTGCATTCATTGTCGCGATCGTGACTCTCGTAAATGACGACGAGGTCGAGCAAGTTTCTTGATCCTTTCGCTGAGAGTCATGAGACATATTGAAATTGAAAAAAGCCTATATATATATAAAACAAGGCGAAAACCTTGACATACGTAAAAGAAAGGACTCAATGCTTCGAGAGCCTCGTGTGTGAAAATGGTAGGGAGAGTCCTGTGCGTATCATTGAAAACACACACGAAAGAAATCGAGGTACTTGCACCTTCGACTAACGAGATGTGTGTTACTCTGGCTCTTATTTGGTCCGCGAGAAACCAGTCGTTGTCGGGATAAATACGTATTCGGTTCAGTCGCTATTCACTCCGCGGATCGAACGCACAGAGCGTAGTAATAATTGTTACAAGTACTCAGCAAACAAGTGCAACGAAACAATCGATCTTAGGCAGACGAAGGATTCAAGAAACATATCAAATACAATCGATCCAATCGATTTCAAATATTTTTCTCGATTGTGTCAAATTTTCTCAAATCAGAAAAGTTAAAACAGCAAAAAATATTGTATTTGAATCTCAAGATGACTGCAGCTCACGCTTTCTCTATATTAAATTACGTTTTTCAACATTCGTCGCGGATGTTATCGGTAAGATAAGTATGACGGAGAAAAAAAGGCAGATAAAATACTTTACGTATTCGGAAGTATGAAAATCGGAAGTTTCGCCGCTGATAATGTCTTCATCATTTGTATCAATTATACATTCCATCATCATTGCGTTTATCGCAAATTGATTATCAATGATAGCATTAAAATTGGAAAAAAAAATCTTTCGATGTGATTTTATCTATGCGCCCATACGTTCTCGTCAATTTACGATGAAAAAGCATGGAAAACTAGCAAGGTGGCGTTTATACATTGGCAATTTCACAAGACGGGGCAATAAAAATAATAATTGATGAAATTCAGGCCTCACGGCTATCGAATCATAATTCTCGCTCCGCGATCCTTAGACCTTTCGTCATAAAAACTACAATCTCAATTGGTGTTATTGCCTCAGACTTGCGGTAATTAATTCACGCAGAACGAACTCGACGCCCTCGCGAATAAAGAAAAAACACGTTTGTACGTACCTCCACTTTCATCCGGTACATTATTATCGCTCGCGAAGACAAAGCGTTTAACGCTGTGTCGTATGCTTATAAATACCTCATTGTATATTTTCACACTATTTGATTTATTCCAGGATGTTTTAAGCTCGGAGGTCGTTTTTTTTTCTTCTAAAACGAAATTATATGTAAGAAGCGAGTGGCTAATTGGTATTTATTCGTTCAAATCGTACGTTTTACTTGCATGATGACGAGAGTGAACGTGATGTTGTAGACAGGAACTTCACGAAGCAGCATCCTTGACCTTTCTTTGAAGCATCTCGCACTTTGCACTAAACGTGATAATTGCGAGTGACACGTGACGTCGGACAATTGTGGTTAATATGTTACTAAGTTTATGGATGATGATACAAATTTGGCTAAATTTCCCTCTATTCCGTATTATTTCGAATTCATGGTTATTCAAATTGTCCGATTTGTTTATGAAGCCACCTATATGGTAATTTATGTAAATTGATATTTTTTTAACTTTAACTGCCTTCGATACTTTTGCCACGAAAGTAACTCAACCGACAAATCCATTTTTCCATGTAATATGCACGTTCGCGTAATCGTAAACGTCATTTTTAGATTTAAAAAATACAATCCCGCTCATCGCGATAAAGTAAGCCGGAAAATCCACGTTCGTTTTACACGCGTCAAACCAGTTGAAGAATGTCAATCGTTTTGGATTTCAATTAAGCACGTACCGGTGATTTACAGCGTTGGAACAAAAAAAATAATTGCGAGAAACCGACCGATCCTTGGTTCGGTCTCTGCTCAACCATCGAGAGTAAATCGAGTGTGATTGTTTGCATTTAAATTCGTCAAAAAATTTAACCAACTTATCTCTCCCTGCATCCTGATTTCTTCATTGCTGGCAACGATCGTAAACGCGATTCGCATCGATCCTTCACTTTGTTTGCGGAATGAATGACTTTCCGTTTCTATATTTATATTTGTGACTGTCTCCGTTGCGACGCGCATTATGCAATTTGCAAAGACGACAACATAAACATTTGATATAAAAAAAGCATCAGCCATCGACTTTTCCATTAATAATCAACCAGAAGAACAAGTTGACTGTATTTTTTCACAACAGTCTTCTGAACGATTTCAATGAAATTGAGAAGCAGCGAAAGCTTTTGCGTTATTTATTTTTTGAGTTACGAGCCACCAGAAAAAAAACACCGGACATGATAAAATTATTTCAAAATACTCCAATATCAAAGGCCACTCAGATCTTGAACCACTTTTACCGTTTTTTTTAAATTTCGATCGAATATTTACGTCCATCAGCACGTGCCCGGTACGACAGCGATTTTGCATGAATTTCACTCTGAAAATTTGCAACATTTCGAATTTGCTTTCACAACGTTGGATATTCCGTTGATTCTTTTTATTTCTTGCATCCTTCGAAAAACTTGTATCGCGATCAATGATTTACTAATTACATGTAATTGACGATGACATTGATTCTTATTGTGCGCTTTTCCGTCCTCAAGCTGTGATAACGATTATAGGTTCGCTTCAATTTCCTCGACAATCGTCGATAAAAACATTCCGCGTATTTAAGTAGTACACACACGGAAAAACCTGTAATTCGAGCGGGGAACAGCCTGCATATATGGAGCAGTCGGTATTCTGAAATTGTATGATTTTTTTTCTCATACCGTCGTCCAGTACGCCTCTGAGCAAGAGGCATTGAGTACAGGGCCAGCAAGGCATACACGCCGTCGTTCTTGCGACCTCGCCTATATATGCGATTGCTCACGAATCTCATTTCGATCGATATTCCGAAAGAAAATAAAAAAAGTTTCCTCAAACGACCGGATAGATTTTTCGATTTTCAAGAAGAACAAGTCCGACGACTGATAAATCAATTTAAAAAAAATACATGTTTCCCACAGGAAAAACACTATCCGCATTATTACAATTATGAAAATTATCACGGAGATTACGCTACGATTTATCGAAGATTTATTCACATTTCGAATCATGCAAATGTATCCTTCGGAATAATTTGAAAAACTCCGTGTAGGACCTTAAGTAAGATTCCCAGCGAAAGTGATTTTTATCTCAGCGTTATTTCGAGCCATTTCGTGCATTCGCGCGAGTCTGTTGCGAGTCGTAAAAAAATAAAAAGAAACCATCAAACGATGCCTTATTGGTGCTCGTGAAAGATGATTTTATTCTTAGTGCGTTGCTCACGCCGTGAAAGAAGATATGGTCGTTTCTGGTCGGTAATCGAACCGCGATCGACTTGTTCTCGCTACGGTAATTCATTCGATCGTATTACAGAGATGAACATGATAAAAGTCATGTTCAAACGTGTATGTGACGAAAAAAAGGTCGATCTGTGAGAAGAACTAAATGTATTTTCACATTGTGAGGGTTCACGCTGAAATTTTTGTCATTCTCCTCATAATCAACTTGCACATCGTCAAATTGCACATTGCGTGTTTGCGTATGTGACTAAAAATGTGATTGACACTGTTCGTACTTTCCAGCCACGATAATCATACTTCTTCTCGTATTTTTTCACCTGTTTTTTCTTCCTCCAAGCACAATTGCAACGAGACACATTTTCCTAGCATAATATTCGTCAACACCTCGATAGTTCTACTTACATATATGCATATCCAATCCGGTATAACTGTTTATAAATTTGTAAAAACGAACATGAATAATTCTACGCACGTTATCGACGCGACAGCGGACTAACAAACAAAAAAATGCAGGCCGAATCAAACATAAAGCAATGCAAAAAGAGTCAAGAATCGCAGTTACATTTTTCGTTTCCATTACACGCATTATTGCTCGAAATTTTTATACGATAAACATGACGGTCTCTACAATTACATATTTTCTTTTATTAACGCATATTGAGTGAAGATAAACGGAGAATAATAACTCGAAACATATCTGCACTAATTCTGTTTAGATGTTAGAAAAACATGTAGAGTGTGTTGTTTCATGTTCAGCTTACTCGAATCGATTGTTTTAATGTTTGATTGTAAACACTTATGAATATATGTATGGCTCGCCGGATTTTTCGCACCGCAATTGTTACTGACGTAACACACTGACTAGTTATTCATTGAGCACAGTGTAGTCGTAGGTCGGGAATGAAGCGAGAGAGATTTTACATAATGACGAGCATTAAAGTTTCAACGATGAAACCACGAGTCATTAGAGAATGATTTCGCCAGTATCTCTCACTCGTTTCACGCCTGTCGATAAAAAAAGCCCAATGTATCGCATAACCAACTGGAAAAGAATCAATTTTCGTTGACTGTACTTTTCTCCACTCGCTCAAATGTCCAAATATGCCGAATTTTCACAAAATCATGACTTTAGCTCCGTTTCAATCGATGATTCACATAAAATTGACGTTTTTTTCGTTGGTTATGTAATTCACCTCGCATATGTTCAATTAGATAGAACCACGAGTAATGGAAACCTCGCATAGTGTTGTACGTTTTTTTCGTTTCTTCATAGGAGACAAAGATTTGATGAATTTTTGATTTTCCCTTACCACCAGGTACTGTCTATGAGCGAGGAGCTCAGGCGAGCTCTATACGCGAACAGTGCGATATCTCTCGATGCCGATATCATACCACCGGATCTCGTTGGGACGACGGAAATCCTCAGTGACGAACACAGAGAGAATCTATGTCGCCATTTACCCGCGAGAGCCGAGGGCTACCTCTGGACCTTAGTTTTCAGTACGAGTCAACATGGTTTCAGTCTCAACAGCATGTACAGAAAAATGGCGAAAGTCGAGAGTCCTATACTACTCGTTATCGAAGATACAGCAGGAAATGTACGTAATAGTTTATTTATCAAAGCCCCCGCGAGATCTTGAATCGTAATCAACAAAAGCAAAATTATATTATAATTACATCATAATTTTTTACCAACTTAAATCTTTTCCAAACAAACGAACTTTCCTATTTCATCTGCATCGTAAAGTTCATGTTTTTTTTTTCGAAGAATGAAAATCCAATCTTACCGATATTATAATTACGTGCAATTTTCAGGTGTTTGGTGCTCTAACCTCCTGCTCGCTTCACGTGAGCGATCATTTTTACGGTACGGGTGAATCATTGCTATTCAGGTTTACACCGAGGTTCCAAGCATTCCACTGGACCGGTGATAATTTATATTTCATCAAGGGAAACAACGAGAGCCTCGCCATCGGAGCTGGAGAGTAAGTACACTTTTGAAATTCCGAGTACATGGAAGGTGCACTCGTAAACGCCTTCGTTGATTTCTCCTCCTCGTGGACCGTGGATATTGACGAAAAAAAAAATGTCTCGTTCTTTCTTTCGCCACAGTGGAAAATTCGGTCTATGGTTGGACGGTGATCTTTACCAGGGTAGAACGCAGTCGTGTAGTACATACGGCAACGAACCTTTGGCACCGCACGAGGATTTTGTCGTGAAAACACTCGAGTGTTGGGCATTTATATAGGACACAGCCTTGTACTGGCAGCCAATGTCAACTGAGACACCGCCGCCGACACCGCAGCCCAATCTTACTTGAACTTAGGATTTCCGCGGATGTCCATTAAAAAACAAAGGATAAAAACAAGAACACACAATCAACAAAGGAGACGAAGAACTTACCGATTTTGGCCCCTCTCGCCCTTTCCCTCGACTCCCAGTGTCGGAAGCTGAGATCGGAGGAAGACTAATAACGCTATCGAGGGATGGAAAGTCTCGTCGGCGTTGCGCCCATCGACGGAGATTACTGAATGTGTAGGAAATACATGCGACTTTAGAAGGCTTGGTAACGCAGCTATGAATTAAACTTAAGATTGAAGAAATCGAGATTAAAGAGACGGAGAGCGAGCAAATTAATCGGGGGCGAGTACGAGATTGGGATGGGGCGGGGAGAAAAGGGACGGCAGTTTCGTTGAAAGCGTTTTCGCGCGTGTTTCCGCCGCCGTTTGTTGCTTCGACAAACTGATCGGCATTCTTTTTGCTTTTTCTCCGATCGAATTCCCTTCCTAAGGGGCCGTTATTAATTTCATACATATTAGTTATATCGTATTTATTTGATTATTTTATATACATTATTACATCGAAATGTACGGACCCGCAGTTCTCGTTGTTTATACAATCAACATGAAAAAGGTATGATGATTATTGTTTTTTTTTTTTCGTTTTTTTTTGCGTTCGATAGTATCGATGATTCTTCTTTTATTTTTGTAAAGCGTACGTAATTTTGGCGTATATTGACGCACGTTGTTTCGAAAATCGCTCCTGTGAAAAGGCGAACTGAGAGACGGATTTATTGTCGAGTGTTTCATCGTTTTTTCTTTGTTTTCCCCCCCATCATCGATGATGTGAACGTGTATGAAATACATAATAATTGTCAAGTCACGATTTTGAGTGTGAAAAGGTGAAGATGAACGAAATACGGAAACCCTGCTGGCATTAAAGAAAATGTTTAAGACGCGATAGTCGATTTGTGAAAAAAACAAAATACAACACGATAACTTGACCTCGATCACGCGATGTTGCTTAACGATGAAATGACAAGGAAAAAAAAGCAACGTTAAAAAACAAACACAATGCCACGATACCGCTGAAAAAAAGAACTAATCGTTTCTCGATGTGTAGATAATTGTAGATAGTTATGTAAATATATATATATATTACGAATGTGTGAAAAAAATTAGACACAATATTGTTAATTTTAACGCTACAATGAGATAAACTTGGCTGAAACAACAACCGCGAGAAACATACACACGTATAGTAACATCGTATATGATATATAATGCGTATATGTATATACAAATATATATAGTATATAAGCTATACATAAAAATTAAAAAATCTACATATATATCTATATATATGAGTGTATAAATATACCGAGGAGAAAAATTCGAGGGTCAGCGCCCCGAGATATAAAACACCTCGAGCAGTATTTAGGATCTGAAAAAGCTAAAGTAGCGTGTAGAAATCGTACGAGCCGTACTCGAGTAAGATGAGTGAAAAAACAAATGGAAATTGAGTAATAAACAAATATCACTACGTAGGAGTGCATAGGAGCGTTAGAGAAAAGATCGTCGATCGATTACCCACTGAGTACTTTATATACTCGTTATATCCTCGAATGAGAATTAAATGCATAAAAACGAAAAAACGAAGGCGTGCAGTGAAGTTTTAACGATGAGCCCACAACGAACACAAGGAGCACACAAAAACCCTTGTGCTTGCGTCGGATCCTTCCTCCAGTCACCTCTCATGATATTATTCTATGACTTTACTTGAAAATCGAGCTCGCGAAAAAGATACAAAAAATATTTAAAAAAAAAATATATATACATACATATACACATATGAAAGACAGAAACAATAATGACTCGGTCGCTTTTATTTTTCTCTGCAAAACATGATGGTTCCAACCGTTTGGCACGTGACGCGACGTGCCTCTCTGTCGGTACTATGATGAATTGCAGACTTTTGACACCACGGATATTAAATATCGTATATACACTAACGCATACAGCAGCGAGAATATACGTGGCCAATTCAACCGGAAATCTCAGAAATGACAAATTACCTTGTTCCTTTTGTGATATAATTAAAACAAGATGAGAAGAATTGCGAGGGATCTACACAATTTACACGCGTATTACACCCGAGAGACAGAGGAAAAAAGCTTTCTTACTACTTGCATGGTGCTTCGTTTTGACATCATGATGGGACAATGAATAAAATCGTTGAATGCCCGAAAGACAAACCTCAGGAAACAAAAGACACGAGTTCCGTTAAGTGCAATAGGTGGATCGCGCATCGGTAAAGAAATTCGAGCAAAAATGCAAAAAAAGAACATAGCACTTTCAATTCTGATACAATCAATTCTGTGCAGATAAATTGCCAACATTCAGAGTGGCATTAAGGCCGATCGAATCGAAAGCGAAAGATTTGTAAGGAATTTCGAATCTCCCTTAATTGCACAGACTGTCACTTGACGATGCGACATTGACGTTGGTGCCGAGAAAAAAAAATAACCAAGCTTAACCTCGAAAAATCGCGTTTCTCAGCCTATTACAGTACGGTGCGATGAACGTTTATCAAAGAGCCTGCGAATCCTTTCGTGGGACGCATATATTCAGCGATTTTTAATCTTGTATCTAGAGATCTTTGGGAAAAACGCAAAACAAAAAAACATAACCTAAAAAAGTAGATACGTAGGTACATACAGGCCTACACCGTCGTGGAGACTTCGACAAGCGGTTCTCGAAGATGATGACGTTTTTTAATCGTAATTAATGTTCATCATATCGTGGGTTTTTACAAGAGCCTTGATAATCATTTTGATGAAGCTTTGATACCGTTTTATTCTCATTTCTCTTTCGTTTTAGTATTTTTTTACATGGACATCAGTCATTGCACAAAATCTTCTCGTACACTTCCTGACAAACATGCTTTTCTCAAACTTCATCATTCGATTCTTTCGAGAAAATGAAACAAAAAAACCGTTTGAAACCCAGCCCAACATATCGAAATGGTCATCATCTCGCTCTGTGAGAAAAAAGGATTTTTTTTCGACTTTGGCATCGAGAGACCTGCCATTACTGTCGTCCCGATATCGTCTTGGACATTTTTTTCACATCACACGCGATTCCGTACATCGACGAATACATTTACACATCGATAAATCACACCGCTTGCTGTACGACACGGCTAAAATGATCATCTTATCGAAATTGTAATAACGAGGCGAAACATTTATTACAACGCTTGCTGCGTGAAATCTGTCTGCAAGCACGGACGATCTGACTTGTAGAGCACAAATGTATGATGGGAAAAATCAACGACGAGTTTTAAACAGTAGCTGAATTGAGAAATTTTAGTGTGAAGGGAAAAATGAAGATAGCGCTTCGTAGATTTTAGCAATTTCGATGAATATATTACCAACTATATTGCTATAACGAAATGTAAGGTTAATAAACGGAGAAGAGAAAATTTAGTGTTGTCTAGAGTGTATATTAAGGGGAAAAAAGCCAAAGCTTGAACGCGAAGGAAAAAAAAAATTAGTTATCTCTAGACTTAATCTTGTGATACAAAAGTGAACTGGAGCTCCAAGATTCTCATACTGCGATAGCACAGTAATCTCCGAAAGATATTCCAAAATTTTGCTTCCTCTCGAGTCAATAAAAAGAAAAACACGTGAAAATTTCTGTGAGAAAACAAATATGTATGTATATACGCTGAAAAAAATATGCTATCGAATTTGGGGATTCAGTATCGTAATAAAACTTTGAAAAATAAGTTTAAAGGACGACATATATGCTACTGCCTCCACGTAAACGTAGGAGTAGAATTAAATGTGGCTTGACGAATAAAAAAAAAGCACGTAAATTGACACGATTGTAGAAAAAAACAGAAGCAGAACGCGACTTTTTGAAACGCACTACCGAGGGGAAAGGGAATGAATAAATTACTGATCCCGGTGTCGACTTTTTGCTCGAAAAATTAATGAAAAAAAAACGTGTAATTGCTAATGAACAACACACGGTTGTGAGAAAAGTTCGATGTTGAATAAACCGATGATCTCTTGTGATAAACGTGCAACTGGGTGTCCTGAAACAAATATTAAATTAATAATGAAGCAGTCGTTAAAAGTACCAACGAAAATTTTGCTTTTCACGGTATGCTCTTACGGAATTACGAAAGAAAATTTCGTTTTGCAAACGATATGAAATACAGAGGACAATTATTAATGGAGGAGAACAAAATTGATCGAATTTTCATTGAACACAATTGAAGGACTAGAAGGTTTCGAAAGACCAAACTTAAGCTGAGCTTCAGTTGAATCGGTCATCGATGATAATAATAATTGCTTATTTTTTTGGTGTTTTTTTTTTTTCGTATTCAAAGGCATTTGTCTGTCAATCTTAATGATCCTCGGATGAACGATTCATCTGGCTCTGGCTAAAATCTCAGTCTATTTTACGGCAGGACGATGACTGCTTGTTTTTTTCTCTTTATTCATGAGAGATTCTTTATTTTCATGTTCTTAAATATCTCTGTTCCAAAATATCACAGGTCACATAATATATCTTGCGAAAAAACATTTCAATTCGTATAAATCACAAATCCAAAAAGGCTCTTCTCTCCATTGGCATTTCCTCTCGCATAGAGATATTATGCTCTAGAAAAAATTTCGAAACACAGATATATAAGATCCAAGTTTGATTAGCTCAAAATAATTGAGAGGAGAGATGTTTGAGGGTAAGGAAATAAAGACGACAGTCATTTTCCTGCCCATTTTGCGAATAAGCTACCTACGAATTGTCCGGTGTATTAAACGGTACCAACAAGTGGATGGTCCAATAATCGTGTCCTGATGAAAAATTACACAATATACGAAAAAAAAAACGACAGTAAATAGGGAATCCAAAGAGAAACGAGGATAAAACTTTAACGAGAGTGAGCAAGAGAAATGGACCTTTCGACCATTATGTCAATTAGATTCAGACTGACCGCAGAGATTGCTAAGAAAAAAAAAGATGAAGACGCAAACACAACACAAAGACATCCACGCGAGTACGCGTTTTCGAAGGAAAGAAAAATAAACATTTTCTCTATCCTGTAGCTGTAATAATCGTTTCGTCAACTTCGTCGTTTTTTCGTCGCTGTTTTCGTCGTCCTTCGCTCTCGTCTTCGTCGTCATCATTGCCGTCTGCTTTTACTCATTACCCTCATGTCGCCTCATCGTTGGAGCTTCCTTGATTATCGAAAAACAAACAAAAAAAATCGAATCACATTTTTCGATTTGCCAGCGGCTTAAATTCAATCAATCGAACACAGAGTATTATCAGCGTGACGGAAGAGTTGACAAGAACATTTGAATGATGTTTGTTCTCGATGTCATTACAAAATACTTTTGTTTTTTTTTATCGCGAAATAATCTTTTCGCATTTCACATTATTTAATCGTTCCTTCATGCGACGATACCTCCGACGAAATTTCGGTGAATGGCGAGAGGGTCGTGGATGAGAATTGGGAAAAATGTGGGTGAAAAAAATAATCAGGGTCGTAGAAACAGCAAAAAAAAACATGAGTCGAAAAATTTTACATCATCAAGCGATTTATGAATTTATATCCAGGGTGAAAGGGGGAAAAAATAATAGAGGTAAATTACTCGTACCGAGATACGAGTACCATGGAAAACTGAAGAAACATATGCGAAATCCGGTCTCATAATGTAGAGGAGCAGGCCAATTGTACTAACTCTCCCCCGAGGAAATAAACAAAACGCGAAAAAAAAATATATATATCTGGACCAATAATAAATTTTTCACTTCTATAAATACGACTTAATCGACGGAAAAAGGTTTCAAAAAAGTCTTCAACCACGTCTCCTTATCTCTGGAACCGGCGAGTATACAAAAATTGGGGGTAGAAAAACGCGTATATATATATATATATATTCATAACATATATAATATTTAACCGTGTATGAAATTTATGGTACTGTACATAACAACCTATTGGTATTTTTATTAGCTGGATAAACGTGTAAAGTCAAATATGGAAATGTCAGCGATCGCATGTACACTCGATAAATTAATGGACAATGCCAAAACGTTTGAAGAATGGCAAGAGCGAAACGAACGAAAACAGAAAAACGTTCGAGGGAGGAAGAAAGGATGGAGCAAAAAATATTTTTCTGAAGACCCAAACATTATCGAGTAGAATGTTGGAATAGTGAAAAAATGGTGCTATCGCTGTGCTGTCAAAATAATCAAACGTTTGAGTGCACTAATTCCTCGATGGAAAAAAAAATCAACCCATATGATAACGTGAAATGATCGATCTCCGTCATTTCCAAACAATTGTATCGGAATTCAAAAAATTGCTGACTCATTATAAATAAGCATGTATTCGTTGTGTAATGAAAAAGCGTGTGCATACGTATGTATATATATATATATATATATATATATATATATATATATATATCGTTATATATATACATATGTAGTATATTATACGTGTTCACAATAATACATGCAAATATTGCGATATGACCTATGCTTGATCCTCACCTTTCCAATTTGGTCCAAAATTGTTTGAATAATCATTCCTTACAATTTCTTTGATATTTATCTCTTGTATCTCAATGGAATTCCAAAAAAGCCAGCGAATGTAGGGATGTTGAGGGAAGAGAACATCACGCAAAGTTTATAGATTGCGGCGAGACGGGTATCGCGGTGAGAAAGATGAACGAAATCGAACTTTTATTTTTTTCCTATAAATATTTTCTTATCTGACTCTCGTTAGACGACGATTAGAAATAAATATTTTATTATGAGTGAAAATAAATCTTTTGGATTTGGAACGATGATGTATGAAAAAGCTCGTGGACCAAATGCCAGAAGATCAGATGTAGGTCATAGTGACAAGCGTGAAATGCCTCATACACATAATACATATAATTACAAAAAAAACGATATTAAGCGGACGAGTGAATAAAATAATGCATGGATATATTTTCCAACGAGCGTTATGATACCATTGTTACAACTATTAATTTTTAAAATTATATCACGCGGCGCGTATGCTTCGCATCCGAGACGATACGTACGTGTAATACCTATATGTACATGTGTATATGCACTTGGAACAACTATATGAACACAATGCTCGTTGGAAATTATTTCGTAGCGTACGCGAAGCACTGGGAGAAAAAAAGAGAACGATAAGGAAGGATTATGAAATTGATAAAAACGTTTTACGTTATATGCTGTACAGGATATACACATAGCGTGTGTATTGCGCGAAAATTTTCGTTGCGTCTTATGATGACGATACGAGGACGAAGAGATCGGAACTAAGTGTGTAGTGGCGCCATCGCACGTAGCGTACATGTACACTATATATGTCATATAAACAAGCATATAAAACCTCAGTCAATATCGTTGGAGCTGATTGTTTGCTCACTGGACGAACAATACATACAGACACATATATACATATATATTATAATTATATACACGTAAATGAAGTATTCGAGAGAAGTTTAAAAAAAGGAAAAACGTATTGACAAAAAGTATGGTTACTGCGTATGGTTTATTCTTTTCTTTGCAAGTGTTTGCTACCTACCTGTATTATTTCCGCGATGTGACGTAATACAACCGCAGACTCGATGTTCCAATTTGGCCAGATGGTCACGTGGCATATGTGTGTTTGCCGAAAGCGTTTGTTTCAATCCAAAAAGCATATAATAAGGCCAAGGAACGAAGAGCAGAATGAAATAAAAAGTACACGAGGCACGTGTATATACACATCCATACAGCGATTGTTGAATTATATGATATTGTAGTAAAATACTAACGCAAATACCAAAAACTATATCTAGACCCTTTTATTCTGTACATTACGAAATGTCAAAAACAAACGCCGTCAAGATCAACGCAATTAACTCTAGGACGAGAAAAATGTAAAATTGCGAATAGAATACCGGGATGAGAGGGAACGCGAGCTATTGTCGAGAAGCAAAGAAGCGAGGCATTGTCGAAAATTTCGCATAAAGGTGTCTGGGTGGTATACTGGTGCTTGGTCATAATGAACAACGGCGGGAATTGTGAAAGGAGACACTCATGTTTTCACGCCTTTTCGGTGATCGAAAAAAATCGTTTCGGTTCGTAAAAAGGGAAAAACAGGAAGCTGACGCGTTTCGTTGGAGCTTTCGACAAGTGAATGTACAATTGATGTCGTTTTGTTTTTGTGCCGATAAACGTGTGAACGTAGCTTTAGGCGACTATATGAGTTCAACCGCCATATTGAAACTTTTGCGACCCGGGGACGCCACCTGTCGCTCGCTATACACACAAAGGTTTACGTTTGCGTGCGTATAGCCAAATTTACGTTGATGCAATAAGAGCAACGTAATAACTGTTACAATGCTCGAACTTTAAAATGTGATCGGCATCGGCTAATAACTCGATATGCCGACAGAGCAGATAATATACACACGCGATTTATGGGTTTGTATGTGCTCGTGTTTCGCGTGCTTACAAATGCATGTATTCGTACACGTGCATACAGACGATGTATATTCAATAAAATATCAACAATGTTGTGAAGATGTCTCGTGTGTTCTCAAGTTTTGTTGTTGTACAGTTTGTTTTCCTATGTCTAGTAATTACAAGATCTTTTATTCGGAAGCGTCGTCTTACACATTGATACAATATTTATACGATGGCTTTTTTGATAACGAAATTATATCGTAATCAGCGTGTTTTCCAACTTGTAGTTTATTCAAAGGCGACTATATAACGATTTGTGAGCTACCATGTCACGTCTGACTTCCGACACCGTTCTGCATCCTGATATGATGAACGAGAAAATTAGTAAATCCATCAAAACGTTTATGCACGAGTTTGCCGAACTTTTGAGCGGAAATAATCGTGTTTGTTGCATTTTGTACCCGTTAAAGCAAAGGCGTGCTCAATCTCGTGCTTGAGAATTTCCAGCACCGCTTTGGCTCCCTTTTCACCGTTACAAGAAAGACCCCAAAGCAACGGTCTGCCCATGAATACCTGATGGAAAAAATGAGATAAACGGTTTTTTTGTGCATTCCAACATTCATGTAAGTAACGCGTCGAATTATAGGTTATGGCGTTACGTACCATTTTAGCTCCAAGTGCGAGAGCTTTCAGGACGTCGGTTCCTCGTGTCACTCCTCCGTCCAAATATACTTCGGCTTTATTACCCAGAGCTTGCACGATTTCCGGTAAAACTTCAATCTGCCGGTTAGCGATTCATTATTTTTGAATTAATTCGTCATAATTTTCCCCCTTACAGAATGTCATCGCTAATCGCTCCTCGTCCGAACGAACATTTTTCTTCATTCCGGACATTGAGATACGAACAATTGAGATACACAAGAGTATAATAAAATGAATAATTGAAAATGCGCGTTTCCGACAAAAAATAAGTTTTTACCGACAAATATAGTTACTAAAGCGTACGGTAGCTGCAGTTCCATCGATTTGTCGTGCTCCATGATTAGAAACAAGAATTGCGCTGGCTCCATATTCAACGCCCAAAAGCGCATCTTCCGCGGTAAGAATCCCTTTTAGAATGATTGGCAGTTTCGTCATACTACATTTATTCAAATGGAATATTGAATTATTCTCAACCGATGTATTTGTTATCATAGTAAAAATCGCATGCCGCTTTATCAAGTTCTGCAATAATCGATTATAGCGATACAGAATTAATTTGAGAATTCTTTTTGCTTCGTGTAAATCCCGCCTCAGACCTCTTGAGCCACGTGACGTCGTCCCAGGACAACGAATCGTCGAAGAGCCCACTGACGTACTCATTGAGCCCCGAGCCACTTTGCGCCGAGTTTATTTTGTTCGACAATAAACCCTCAAAATTGGCAAACCTGCGATCAGTACTCATGTGTATTTTCTTCAAATCGTTCGTTATTTACTCTTCGCAAGTCGTATTAACCTCAAGTGTCCAGGAAGAGCAAAATTATTCCTAATATCGGCTCGCCTGTCGCCAAACATCGGCGTGTCAACCGTTAAAACGAGCGCTTTGTAACCCGATCTTTCGGCTCTTCGTACAAGATCGAGCGTTACTTTGCGATCGAAGTAAATGTACAATTGAAACCATTTTATTGCCCATGGTGCAGCTTCCGCCACTTCCTCTATACTGCTCGTTGATAATGTAGATAAGATAAATATTGTTCCCGCAGCTTGAGCAGCTGTAATATACACAATTGCTTGTTTATTTCCACTATTCTTTGTGCAATTTTGCAAAAATTTCGTATGTGCGCGATCAAAACTAACACTGCTCTTGGATTTTCCAAAATTCATTGGTATACATGCGATTGATTTTTTTTTATTACCTATCGGCTTGAACCAAATCGATTACCATCCTTATTGAGGTAATTTTGGCACTTAATTTATTACAAAGCAATGAATACGCAGGCCGAACGAAGTTATAGCGAGTCGTTCTTGAAATAAGAAAATTCAAAATCAGTCTATAAATTATAGGCATTTATCGCAGAACCCTTTTTTTTCGGCCCTTAATGTTTGATGACACTTTCGTATCGTTTGTTTTTTCAGGTGCAACATATATAAACCTTGTGCATTCCTCTTATCTCGATCGATGCGCAAAACAAATTATTTGATGTAGAAAAAAAGATAAATCGAAAGATACGCGATGTACATACATGGTGACTTTTCATCTGTGACAGAATGCGATAAGAGGGCGGTTTTTTTTTGTTAGGCGATTCGCATTTTATAATGCGTACCGTAAAACCTGTACGTGTATACGCTTTTGTACAGTTATTTTACTACTGGACTGGACGAGGTATCTGCGATATCAACGAATAAATACGTGGCGATTTTTTCTCCTCGGTCGTGTCAATTATACACGTGAATTCCATAGACTAGAAAAAAAAGCGCGATTGACCTCCAAGATAACGTTTGACATCAATCGGGTCATGATAAGAACGAGATGATGAAGCGAAATGTCGTTAGTCTAATAAAATTTATATTTCTCGCGGTATTTACCGTTCTACTGACGATCGTAATTTTTCGTTACATACGAGGTGCCCGAACTCATAATGGACCTATTTCCCTGTCGTTCCAAAATAGTGCGATACATAACCTAAAAGATATCATCGACGAATCGGCAAATCCGGAATCGCGAAATTCGAAAAATCAGGTACATTTTTTTCATTAACCTTAATTTAATGTACACTCGCTTTCATTACCAAGTTCGCTCTATTCGATCAAGTTAAAAGTGACTTTTTATAAATTGAGAGAAAAAGTTTCGAGAGTACGACTGATGATTTGTGTAGGTGATGAAAATCATTTAATATCATGAATTTTGCACCATTAGATTTGCCTCATCAATATCTAATATATGGTTATTAATTTTTTGGTGTTTGACTTGCTCTCCACAATCAGGATCAAAGTGACAAGATCGATTGGCACGACTATGAAAAAATTGCCGTCGACAAAAATCGACAGGGACTCGGCGAACAAGGCAAACCAGCCTTCCTTCCACCCTCAAAAGACACGAAAAAAGAACAGCTCTATCGAGTCAACGGCTTCAACGCCGCGCTGAGCGACGATATTTCCCTCAATCGTTCTGTTCCCGACATAAGACACAAGGGTTGCAGGAAAAAGCTGTATTCGTCAAAATTAGACGCCATTTCCGTCATAGTATCTTTTCACAACGAGCATTTCACCACCCTCCTTCGTACGTGCTGGAGCGTCATCAACAGATCCCCGGAAAAGTTACTGGAGGAAATTATACTCGTGGACGACGCCAGCACAAAGATAGAATTGAAAGGCCGACTGGACGAGTACATCAAGGAGCATATGCCGAAAGTGAAGATAATACGTTTGCCCGAGCGTTCCGGATTGATAAGAGGCAGATTGGCTGGCGCCAAAAAAGCGACAGCCAAAGTTTTAGTTTTTTTGGATTCTCACAGCGAAGCTAACGTCAACTGGTTGCCGCCGTTGCTCGAGCCGATAGCTGAGAACTACAAAACTTGCGTTTGTCCGTTTATCGACGTTATCGCATTCGAGACTTTCGAATACAGAGCCCAGGATGAGGGCGCACGCGGAGCCTTCGATTGGGAGCTCTACTACAAGAGGCTTCCTCTCCTCGGCGAGGACCTCGCGCGTCCAACGGAGCCGTTCAAAAGTCCGATAATGGCCGGTGGATTATTCGCGATAAGCTCAAAATTCTTCTGGGAATTGGGCGGATACGACACTGGCTTGGACATATGGGGAGGAGAGCAATACGAGTTGTCCTTCAAAATTTGGCAATGCGGCGGTCAAATGTACGACGCGCCTTGTTCAAGAGTCGGACATATATACAGGAAGTTCCCGCCGTTTCCGAATCCCGGTAGGGGCGATTTTTTGAGCAAGAATTACAAGAGAGTCGCCGAAGTTTGGATGGACGAATACGCCGAATATATCTATCTCCGGCGTCCTCATCTTCGATCCCTCGATCCGGGAGACTTGACCGAACAGAAGGCGCTACGCGCGAAGCTTCATTGCAAACCGTTCAAGTGGTTCATGGAGAAGATCGCGTTTGACCTCGTTGAGGTTTATCCACCGATCGAACCGAAAGATTTCGCCTATGGTGAGATACGAAACATCGGGGCTTCGAACCTTTGCTTGGACAGCAAGAGAAGGAAAAAGGACGAGACTGTCGTCGTTGACGTTTGTTCCAAAGATAACGTCAAGATTTCGGGCGAACAAGAGTTTCGTTTGACATGGCACAAGGACATAAGACCGAAAGGCCGATCCGACTGTTTGGATGTCTCGCGAGGCGATGCAAGAGCTCCGGTAACTCTTTATCCGTGTCACGGCAAACACGGCAATCAATTGTGGCGTTACGACGTGGAAAAACAGTGGCTGAAACACGGCAACTCACAGAGATGTCTCGATATCGATCCATCGAGTAAAAAAGTATTCGTAACCAACTGCGATCCGGGGACTCCGACGCAACAATGGAGAATCGAGACTGTCAACATGAAAGCGATCAATGACTGGGACAACGTTGGTCCCAAGTTCGACTGACTCCATGATTCTAGACAAATTACATTGGCGATTGTTTTTTTTTTAGGTGGGATAAAGTTGTCCAGATTTAACCACCGGAAAATGAGAATCGGCGATGTTCCGATGTAACGTCAAGTACTCGATTTCGAGTACAGCCAGTTTGACAACTAGTCGTTGGTGAACAATTTTTTTCTCTCTTTTTCTTATTCCCGGAGGAAAGATCGAACGCGTATCGGAATTGAAAAACAGTGTTTCGTATCTTGAACAACAATTGTAAATAATAATCTTGTAAGTTTCGGTCAGGGACCAATCTGACGAAAACGAAAAATCATCTTAAATGTGGATTTCGTTGGGGAAATTGTTTCGATTATTTCGGACATTAATACTCGTTGCTAAAGCATGATTATATCGAGAGATTTTTCATTAATTTTTCGAAATGAACAATCATTAAAAATCATTCAGATGAAAATCACATTTAGTGACGTGTACGGTGTGGATTCCTGTTGAAAAACTCTGCCGTGCCTTAAATTCAATGGTGCATACATAATTATAACACAATTTTCTAATAATTTCTCGTTTTGAGAATTTCATCGACTCAATTGCTGGATCAATTTTAATTGCTCAATTTAATGTTAATTTGATAAAATACTGTAATGTACGGATTGCGAATGAAAGTTTGCATTTAACTCGAGTCTTTCCATCAACGTTCGATTGACATATCTATTTGTTTAATTCGAGGATATTCCTTGTAATCCCGAATGATATTTTTTTCCCCACTGATTCAGGAATATCTGATATTTCTTTGGATCAACGGAACAATTTACATGCAAATTGTAATAATACGAGCGTGTGCAGTCTTGCCATTAGGTCGCCAAATTAGTTATGCATTTTATAAATATTTTTGTATAATTGTCGTATGTTTAATAAATTTTTCTAATGAAAAAGACGACGAAAGTTGCAGGAATATTTTATTAACGAATGGTATTGCGGTTCTTCCTCAGATTCTTACCCCTCGCGTTTGCACACTCTCCGTCCGGATGGGCCATTCGCTGCATCGCCGTCGGTGAAACTCCGAGAGGCATCGAGACCTTTTCACCGAGCACTTTGATGCTTATATCTCTCTTTGAAACGTTTCGTAATACCCGAGGGCGAATTCGATATCTATCGGCAAGAATTTAGGACCTTTACAACGAGGTACAATCACGATCGATTCATCAAATCCTCTGGATGTTACAGAGACAAGAAATCTAACATTGTGCACAATATTTCGAAAATATTTTCCAGATGAAGACGCTTGAGGCAAAAAATAGTATTTCCCACGAAAGCAACTAGTACAGAAAATAACATTTTACCAATGAAATCGAATAATTATGTAATCTTACGGTGATACAAAATGTCGCACGAGAGATTTTCCTTTTTGTTGCGGAATATCAACAAACAAATTAAGCGACGAACGATGAAATTGATTACAACGCGATTATAAAAATATACAAACTTGTCGAAGGCATTTCTGTTCCATCTTAAAGTACATTCATCGCCGGCTCCACTTTTGTAATAATCCTTGACCGCCGGTGGGAGAATTTTCAACGCTTTTTTCTCGTAGTCCTCAACGGTAATCATTCGTTCCATTACAATTAATAATCTGACAACAGAGCACAAACAAACAAAATAGGCGAAAATCGATTAAAAATGATTCCCAAGTTTCCTTTGATCGCTAAATCGAAGAACGCTCTTCGTATCGTGTTTCATAGCAGACTAAAACTTTTCAGAGTAATCCTTGTGAGAGATAATGCGTGAAAGTGCTCGTAAAACCGATGGCAAATTCATTATCACTGTTAAAATGATGACTGTGCACTTGCATTGATATATTACATCATATTCGAACAACGAGTCTTCAGTTGCTTCACGATTGCGATAAAACTGGAAAGCGAGTATGACTTTTGGTACAATCACTCTTAGGATTGAGAATAATAAGCACTGTTGAATATCTCGTTAATAGCAGGCGGTTCTTTCGATAAATTCAGCCTCCGAACGAGACGATTTAGAATTTTATTAAATTCGTCAGAGATGATACACGAATGATCTCGTTTTTTTTCCTCTCTCAAAATGAGCAAGGCGTGTCGTATGATTTTCTTTATTTTTCTTCTCAAATTTCGGACAAAAAGGTGTTTACAGTGGTGTGTGAATTACCCGACGAGACAACAGGTAGAGAATGACACTGAACCGTGAAGATTAATCCTTGCCATTTTTTTTCTTGATTGAAAAACGAAAAATAAAAGTTTAAAAGAAAAATAATGATAATATCAGGCAACTTTGATATCCGTCATGCGATGATTCTTCAGGCGAACAAAACGCGATTCACAAATGGATTTTTTTGTAACGACTCGTGTGAAAAAACAACAATACGATTTCATGCTTCTGTTTTTACGATTTTTGCTTTTTCGTTCGCGAAATTATATCCGTGCAGATATCTAAGATAGTTCGAGTTCGATAATTGGTCAAAGAATTTTTCCGACACTCTGGCAGGCTCGGTGTGGTTTTATATAATTCAAATGAAATTCACATTTCCTCGCTCTATCACGTGTAGTTATTGATAACAATAAAAAAAAAATGATGTACATAATTGTTACATCACATTTATAATATCGGATTTTCCGCTGCGAAAAAAAGGGATTTCCCATCTTCGTTTATCTTGCGTTGAGCGGATGTGAGAAATGAGAAATCATTCAATCGCAATTAGTTTTGTTTTTATCCACGATTCTTCAGATTCAACATTCGTTGGATGGTTTTCAAACGCAGGCGATACAGAAATGTTCGCGAAAATTGTGTGCTATTTACAGAGCATCGTGCTTGTTTGTTTCTGAAATGCACGTTACGAATGTCCATAATTGGATTGTATCAATCATCAATGCACACGCATTTTGCAACTTTGCGTTCGTTTCATCTTCCCCTCCCTTCATCGTTATAATTACCATTTGTTTTTTCGTCCATCAAGAAAAAACGGAAACCCACTTTGTTTGCCAGAATAGAACTTTAGGTAGAAAAGGTTTTACATTATCGTTATGAACTATGACTGAATATGGTATGTGTGTTGCAACAATCGTTTAAACGTCGCTGAAACAATCGCATATTCCTCTCGATTAATTTCGGTGCCACTTTTTCGATCCCTCGCGCCAGTTTTCTACACGAAGATGAATTAGCAACATTATTATTATTATTATTATTATTATTAAATACGTGCGACGAAAAATAACGCGTTGTAACAGCAGTCTCGACAACATCCCCATGTCCTCGCTCCATATTTTTAGATTACTCACACACATCGTAACGATTTTTCGCAATAGAAAATCACGATAAAGACGAAGAGCATACGCGAATTGGATTTTTTTTATTCTTCATAGATTTTTAGAAAACGTGATAACGGGATAATAATCATTCTCATATGTCACTTCGTACAGCTGCGAAAAATAATTTTTCGAAAAATAAACGCACCTTTGCGGTAGTATAGCGAATAAAGGAAAAGCTCGCACATTCATAAACACACAATCACATGTCTGTCGGTTATGTATTAGTATTTTTTAAATCAATCAATCATATATCTTTTTTAGTCTTTTAGAGTTTTACTTATTTTTCTGACGTACCGTATTCAGAGTCTATGTACAGTATGTGTTTGATTTCCGAAAGTCGAGACCGTCCCTTTTTCATTTCTCTCTTTCCTTTCATTTCTTTTTTTGTCAATCATCGAAATGGGAAAAGAAAATCGGTCGTCGCGACAATGCATTTTTTTCTAGCTTTTTTCCCATCACTGCACCTTCGTGTGGCAATTTCGTAAAAGAGGGCCTGGTGTATATCTCTCGTTGTCTAAGAACCATGAATGACGCTGAGAAAATGAAAATATATATATTCTCACAAGTCCGAAGCGGAGCATACAGCGTTTTATAATTCTCAACTCTCGAAGCATATTAGTTGATAACAAAATCGGCGTTACATATCGTGTAAATCATTTTGGCTTTGGTAAGAATCATACAGAAATTCTGTTTCTCTTTTCATTTTTATTATTACTTTTTACTTCGTCTCAAACGCTCTCCTGGCAATCGCTTACAGCTATGTTAATTCATTTTTTTTTTCAGACGCGCGTTCAAACTTGGAAAATCGCTATGCTGAGAATTTCTCTCTCCCAAGAGCGCATCTCGATGATCCTGCAAACAATATTTGCGGTTCAGACGTATTTTCGTGCGTGCACTCAATGGTACGAAGGAGTCGATTTCTTTTCCGTGGTTTAACGCGTACGTACGGTGTACAATTATTTCTTTTTAAATAAGTGTAACTATATTAATAATAATAATGATAATAATAATAATAATAATAATAATAATAATAATAACGACAACAAGACTCAATAAAACTCGTACAAGCGATAAATCGTAGATGCGATAGTCAAAGTTTCTTTCGATTCTCCTCTTTTTAAATAAAGTGCTGTTAAAATCTTTTCTCTCATCTCCATGCTTCGCTCGTGTCATGTTTATGTGCAGTATGTGTTTTATGTAAAAGTGTGCATTCTCTAGTCTGTTTGAAGGATCGCAACGCGCCGGTACAAATCTCTTGGAGCGCGAATCTCACGGGAATGTACATTCAAACAAAGTATAAGAAGAAAGAAAAGTGTGGCTCTCGAAGCGTCGTGTCACCACTGTCCATTGACTAGAATGCCGATCAAACCCCAACATGCATGATTGCCATCAACTTTTTATGCTTGCTTGTTCGTCTCACGAGTGATGCTGAGACTTTGAAAAGTATCGGCGTATCCGTCGTCAGAAAAACTCGTTATCCCTTTTCTCTCGAATGATTCTGTTTTATTTCAACGAAGTTCGATATTGCGCGACGATACGTTGTTTCATTTTGTTTTTTTTTCTAATTCTCGTCCAAATTTATACACCCGCTACGGTCTTTTTCTCGTTCTTACGTTCTCACGACTGTCCGCATTCACGTTTTATTCACTTTTTTCGTAACTATCGTCCTGCTGGTTCCTAAAAAAGCCTCATTTTTCCATCGTCACACTCGCTTCCGTTTCGAATCTCGCTGACTTTTCTCAAACACGCGCATGCGAAACACTCTCGCGGAAGTCGCGAATCATTCCTACATATTACAAAAAAAAAACAAACAAACGAACAAACAAATGTACGTTTCTCATTCCATCTTCGCAGTCTGTCGATCGTTTCTCGAGTTATCGGATTTAGTTTTTTTTTTATTTAGTCTCTTTTTTCGTCTGTAATTTCGACTTTTCTCGTATCGCCAACCGGCGGCAATACAAAGTTATTCATAAATAATTAAGATACCATTTGTAGTGTTCGTTTCAAGATTTTTTTGTTTTCTTTTTCTTTGTTTACTTTTATAGTATAAAGACTATCGAGTGCAATCTTGCTCTCGTAATTTCCGATCATGCAATTTTCTTGATCTTTTTCTTTATCCTTCATGTCGTATATGAAAAATTCAGCTTGTACACGTGGTACTCCTACAACGAAGACACACGCATTCTGTGTTATTAAATACCGACAACAACGAATTTGTCCGGTGCTTTCGTCTTTTATATATATATATATATATATCTATATCTATATATATATATATATAAATTCCCCGCCGTCTTCTCGCACTCTCTCTCTCTCTCTCTCTCTCTTTCGTCACATACCTCTCGCGTGACAATCAACACAATGGCGTTTTTGTTAATATTTTCGTGTCGTCGAAGCTATAAAAATTCATCGCGATCGATGATCAATTGACGAACGAACGAACGACACGGGTGTTTCGTTCATCGCCTGATAAAAAAAAAAGAACAAAAAAATGAAGACCGTTACACTCAAATCAGTGGTACAATTAAATATTAAATAATTATCAACTACACTCACGATGTAACAAAAAAAAAACTTAGCGTACGAGTCTGTGTACAAAAACCAGGATTTACAACGGCTTTCTGCTCCTCAATGTATAATAGGAATATGATAATTTTTTTTCTTCTTTTTATCACATATAAAAAGCAGTTATATATGTACATTATGTCTGAATAATTATAAATACCATCCACTTGTTATATTCTTGTTGTTGTTGTTGCTTTTTTTTTAAATTTTTTTCTCAATCAATACTCTCTGTTGCAGAAGCTAGATTTTTCTCGGTTCAACACGGCACCTGTTGTATACATTTTTGTCCTCTTTCCCTTACGCTTGTTTTGTTCACAGATATTTTCTCCTTCATCATTTCGTTGATTCATTTGTAAAATACAAACGATGAAGCGGTGTATAAAGTTATTATTTCGCGGTGTCTCGAGGGGCGAGGGTTAGGACAGTCGTTGGTTTTTCTTTCTCTCGTCTTCGTCTCTCTTTCTCCCTTTTATTTGTTTCTATAAATTCATAAATACGAGAATCTCTCTCTACGTATAGCAAACACACACGTCTCTTTCGTTCTTTCATTTTCTCTCACATCTACGTGAATGGCTTCGTTTTTCTCTTTATTCATTAGTATTTATATAATAATACCTATATAACACACGTTATTATTAAGTTTGGAGCTATGATCGGTTGAAAGATGTTTCTCTCATCTTCCATCAATGTCCGCGTGTGACTGTGTACTTTTAATAAATCCTGGGTGAAAAATGACACTTTCTTTACGCGAAAGAAATATGACCTTTTTACCTGTTTGTTTTTCAGAGAGTATAGCAATTAGCGAAACGACACGATCTGCCGAAGAAAAATCGATTATTTTCGGACTGAGTGTTTTATTGCCTTTTCTCTTCTTTGCTTTCTTATTCGCGCGGTATGTATTTCTCCGTCTCGTTTTAAAAAAACCACAGCTCCATTAACGATGGCTCGTATCATTTTTGCAGCGATACAACTGGTGTTTTATGTTTCGTTTTCATTACCCTTTTCCGTTTCTCTCTCTCTCTCTCTCTCTCTCTCTCTGATCCTTCTGTTTTCATATGGCTATTACATCGTAGTCATGATAATCTCGTTTCCCTAATAAATTGTAGCCGCCTCATCACATCCTACGTATTTTTTTGTTCATCGATAATATTCTTTCCCACAGTTTTATATATTCAGGTCATGTGGGCAAAATTTTCCGAACCTTCTCATTGTCCACGAGTGTTTTAAATGACTCTCAGACGAACGCAGCACTCAGACGGTTAGGCTGCAAATTAAACGACATTTAACGAAAGGCAGAGCGGGGTTTAACTCCTCTTTTCCCCATTGTTCTTTCAGATTCCGCGGTACTTTTCGGAATAAGTGAAAAAAGCATACTCCGAACAAGTATCACACGGCCGTTCGCTATACCGAGATGCTTCAAGTTGACTCTCGATGAATTTTCAAAATGTATCATTTTGCTCTTTGTATTTTTTCATAATCGCAACATTGTCTACACGCGCGTGTTTTTCAACTGATTGAGGAACGAGAAACGTGTTCTTCCAAATGGCATGATATTACAGAAATACGGTTTTAAAACGATAGTAGAGCGGGTGCGAAAGTAAAGGCACGACTTTTTCGTCTCTTTTTCGATCTCTTTATAAATTCACGTACTCCATAAAAGAAACAGCCGATATTACGTAATTCACGGGGAGGGGGGCCAGAGAATACATGCAACGTATCGTCTGTTATTAAAAAAAAGACAATGGAAAAAAGAAACAGTAAAAAAAGACTTGAAAATACAAAACGAAAATCATGAAAATTCAACTCTGACGCTTCGTCATTGTTCCTCGAGATTAAGTACAAAATCTTTATTCTCATTATAAACGTCGACTAACGACGATTACAGTGCAGCGAGTGAATTAGTAATGCCAATAACATATAAGTTACTTATTTTTTTTTGCTCTCCGTGTTTTCGTCTAGTCTTCCTCAGTGATACGACACGAAATTCGGTGTATTTCTATCGATCTTTTTGTAAATCCCTTTTCAATAATTCCCGCGCCAGGTTCGTGTTTCACGTATGCCGGCCTCTCATCTTTCCCTTTGCTCTCTTGTAATTTTGCACGATTAATTCACGAAGTTGCATTTATCGAGAGTTCTCTATTTCAGTTTATTATTATTATTATTATTATTATTTTTTAATAACAATATGTTCAAATTTACATTTCTTCTTTTTTTTTCACGGAAAAATTGCGCTCGCGTCACGGTTTATTCTCCATTCGACAGATACTCGGATCCCAATAAACACTACTCACTATACATTTATACAACCTTGTAAACGTTCTCACGGGTTCTCACAAGCTCACATGTTATCCTTTTATTTGTGTTCTAGTTTTCACCGTTCTCTCTTCGTCTCTCTCTCTCTCTCCCTCGCTCGCGCTCTCTCTCTCTCTCTCTCTTTCTTTTTCTTGGCCCGAATTTTCATTTCGTCATATTTTTGTCGAGCATAACGCAGTACAGGTCGTTGTATTGCCGTTACGATATCGTGTCTCGATTTCTTTGCTTTTTTTCCTCCTTTTCGTCTACACGATTTAACCATTTAGTTAGTTCAGTTTCGTTATTTTCGCTTCTGCGCGTTGCTGAATCGTAAGAGACCAACGAAAAAATTAATATTATTATAACATATATATATACACACACGCATATATGTATATACATCTGTATATATGTACATACACGTATATATACATATATATGTGTGCCTTTATATACATACATATATCGCGATTTCAGTCACGTGTAAGGAACAGAGTCATCAACGTTTGTTGTTTGCTTTTTTTTTTATCGTTTTTTGTTTTTTTTTACGTTTTATGTTCCTCAATCTGTACGTACGAATACGTTGCTGTTTTTATAGTTTTTTACACTGGGACAGCAACGGCTGTACGGACGAACGTGGATGTTCTTAAACATTCATTATGGATCCTGGCTCGTACCTCGCTCCGGTGATTCGCTACTCTGTGGGCTATGTACCTGCTGCTGTTGCACCACGTAAGCCGACGTATGAACCGGTGATGGTCCCGTTGTCTGCTGTTGTTGTTGTTGTTGTTGTTGCTGCTGCTGCTGCAGCTGTTGCTGCTGTTGTGGATGCTGCGGCGGTTGATCCTGTTGTACAGGTTGAGGTTGAGGCTCCGGTTGTGGTCCAATTTGTTGCTCCTGCTGTAGATCATCCTGCATCGCCTTTAATAGCGGACCGTACCTGCGATCGACGTGAATTTGTTATGTCAAGGACAAATGATGAAATTAAAACGTAAAAAAGAAAAGGCAGCTTCGAGTAATGACATCCGCGGTACTTTTGGTCGCTGATACGGATTCAGGAGATAACATTGGTCCATACTTACGAAACAATTTTGTTTAAATTAATGTTTCTTTATCGATGACGATCTTGAGGAATTGCATTTATTTCGAGTTTCGTAATCCACGTTGTAGATGAACTTTCGATGAAGATCGACGACAATTAAAGAGTCGCCATATTCTGATGTATCAATACGTATCGAAATATTCTTTGAGGATTACTCACACTTCCATCAAATCGAGCTTGCTATTTTCGCAAGTGTTTTTTCCAACGCGTTTAACCGTAATAACACCCATCGATTTCTCTTGGGTGTCATCGGCCTGCTCGACGCATTCCTCGGTCGCCTCTTCGATCTCCTGCTCCTCATCCTGGCAAAGCTCGAAAGCGCGTTCCAACGTTTTCTTGGCACTGTTACTGCGCTCGAGGAAGTAACCCGTTGTCGATTCGTTCGATTGCGCGGGTGGCGACCAATTGTTGTACGGGTGAGTGTAAGGCGCAGCCGATGAATAAGGTCTCTGCGTTGTTAAACAGTGACAAAAATGTTGGAAACACTTTGTATGAAATAATATTTCTCCAGATTCGCGTTTATTATGAAGAACGGAGGAGAATTTCCGCGTGGATGAAAAAAAACACAATCATCGATTGCAAACCTTGTCGAGTTCGTCCTGCAACCAGTCTATAGCGTGGATCCATTTCTTCTTGAGATCGGGACTGTGATAGAGCAATTGGAGAGCGAGTCTACATTTGCTGAACAATTGTACGATACACTTGATGCACTGGTAAGCACGTTTCTGATAATGATTTTTGCTCCTGTGAATCGTATCAAAGAGACCTTCCCTTTCGTCGGGAACACCTACGACAATACATCGAGCTGGTTAAATATTTTCTACATTTTTGAAAAACGATAATATTAATGAACGTGCGGTACTTTCGCACGGTTATGTTGTTGGAGCAAAACGCATTTTCGAGTACGTGCTGTAACGATCATTGGCAAAAAACTCTCTGATTTGATTAGTTTTTCGTTGGTTTATTCGTGAATTTAACGTACCTTTGAGCGCGTTGTGGACCCGATGAGTCTGCCAGGAATCTTCCATGAGAAGCATCGCGAGTAAAAGATCCGTATGATGGCGAAGTTCGTGAGTGTACGCGAGACCGATTTGCCAGAGTAATTCGCTGAGAACGGTTCTTGATAAATGCGGGTTTTCCCAACAGCAATACTGCAGCAATTTCACCGTATCTTCCGTAACGTTTGCGTCTTCGATCAATTTTTTGATATAACTCGTTCTTATGAACAAGTTTTCAGCAGCCTCAGGCTCTATCTGCATCAAATATTCCGATTGGCAGGCAGGATCTCCGTAAGGATTCGGCAGAGGTAACGCACCGGATGTACCGTGACTCGATTGAGTTTTTTGCGACACGTCACAGCATCGTATCAATATACTGACAACTTGATGAAGCTTCGTTAATTCGAGATATTGATATTTAATCGTTGGGCATGGACCCTCGTCGATTGCTAACAGCATAAATATCACCGGGACCTTCAACTGAAAATTCATTTATTTTCATATATTATTCAATGATCGCATTTTTTTCCTCCTCGTTTAATAACAACGATAAAGAATAACGTATTCGATGATAATTTTAAAAAATTCTAACGACAGTCAAACGTCATTTTCCATAACCATTGTGAAAAAAAATGTCGACGATTCGTGATTCGGGACAAAATTTTACCTTGAGCAACTGAGCCTTTGCGGCGAGTCCAAGCGAGGCGAACGTATGAAAAAGCGTAAAATAGTGAGGCAGATGTCGTCCATGATTCGCTACTTCACGATTAAGCAGAGACAAAACGGCGTGCAGCAAACGATCGCTCAGTGTCGCAGTCCGATCTGAAAGTAGCGCTTAATTCATCGAAGGAGAATCATTATTACGTTCGATCATGAAGAGACGCGTGGAGAAATAAATATTCGTTTTTGAAATGTGATTTGCGGAAGAAAAGAATACAAGATTGAAATAACTTTGATGAAATAACTCACTCAGTGGGTGTAGAGGAGGTGGAGCGCAGGGGCCGTCCTGCAGCGAAAAGTGCGCGAGGCACACGAGAATCTTCAGAAATGCTGATCGTACTTCGGTACTCGGACAGCTCAGTAAGTACTCGCAAAATCTGTCGATAATTCGCGAGTAACAAGAATGTGGCGGTTGTTTCTCTCGCTAAATTGAACGTTTTGCTTTTTCATCGTACCTGTGCGGATGATTGAAGAGTACGTTGTAAGCGAACCAAGATCTAACGGCTTTGCTGCTTCTCAAGTGATGGCACAGGATGTCGTACCAGTCCGTCGCGATTCCTCGGAGGGTTTTTTTCGTGTGGAATCCAGTATAGAAGAGAAACCTAGAGGCTAATTGTACGGAGAGCATCGCCAGTTCCTCGGCTTCGGGGCTCTTGTTGAAAAAAAAATTACGAAAATTTCATCATTTGCCATTATTTCCTATAAACATAATCGTGACTATGAAATAACCAAGTATTCGACGACTCACGAGTTTGTCATTCAAATTCTGACGATTCGCAGTGTGAACCGGGTTGCACGACACGAGCTTGCGAATGAATTGGAAATACTCGGCGTTGAATTGATTACGATTGTGCATAAATTTGATATTTTGCTTTCTCACGCTGTTCTCAATCGCCGGTGGCATCTTCATGACGCCCAATTTCGTGTCTGTACGGAGTGCAAAAGTTTTTTCGTACGTTTTTTTTTTTCGCCGAGTCAATGCAGAATAAAATGAAGGGAAATGCGGATAAACTTACACAGCGACAATTCCGTGACACTTTTCGTGAGGGATTCGGCTTCGACGTCGAGCCGCGTGTAGAACAACATGTAAGCATTCCACCATCTTTTTTGTCGTCGGAAATTCATGCGTTTCAGCATATGATCAAAGACTTCGCCCAGATATTCCCCGCCGAAACACTGAGACTTCATCTCCTCCTCCTCTTGCATCTTACATTCCGTCACGTCGCCGTCGTCGAACTTGTACCACTTTGCAGTACCGTCGTTTTGCCTAAAGTCAAAGTATTTCAATCAATATTCATTCATTGCGTTAAACAGCCACGAGATACTTTTTGTTTTTCGTCACACCACAATATCACAATTGACGCAGTGAAATAAATACCTGTGCAGAATGTAGGAATAATAATGACCGCCGCTAGCTTGTCCGCTGTGTACGACGATGCCGCTTAAACGATATTTCGTGCAAGTCCCTTTGTAAATTTCCTCGTAATCGCAATCTATGACTTCGCCCTCGAGTTTCGCTAGTCCGGATACCGTGTAAGGTTCCATATCCAAATTGCGCGGAAATTCGAAATAATCGTTGAATTTAATGGCGCAAACGCGATCGTAATCGTACTCGAATCGTTTTAGTTGTATAGCCAATACCGGCGGAAGTTTTTTCACGCAGAGTCTCTTCACGGTAACGACCTGTTTGTGTTATCGATCAATGTTTCAATTTCTATGATAGTCGTAGAAGAATTAAAGAAAAAAGATCTCCCGTTACCTTTTTGTTGCATTTGTCGCAGTGATAAGCATCGGCACCCTCGAGAAGTTCGCCCTTCACGTATTGCTCCAACGAATCGAGGAGGTTGCTGTGATTTCTGATGTCGACGCTTATAACGCTGAATGGCTCTTCCTTCGAGTATCTAACGAAAAAAAATACATTTTTTATTCACGGTTTACCCAACGATTTATCGCAAGGAGCTTTTTTTTTTTTTGAAGATGAAAAAAATGCATCACCTGTGAGGACAACCCTTGCAAATTTTTTGATCACTGTACGAACCACCCAAAATCTTTCCCATTATTTGCTCGTGGCCGAGGGCCTTTAGCGCCTCGTCCAGACTCTCGACGAGACTCATGAAAAATTCTACAGCGTCCTGTTGCTCTCGAAGATTCACCGGTTCACCCTGAAGCCTGCGAAACAACGACGCTGTATTTCGTGCAGTTTTTTTTCTATCGAGAGTTACACTGTTCAATGCAGTCGGTCCATTCGATTTTTTTTTTTCGAGTACGTATTCAAAACAGAACTCTAGCCGGCTGTGCAACCGTACTGAATTTTGCATAGCGTCGTACATTTTTTGGTAATTGAGAACAATGATAAGATGAAAGTTTGAAGAATCAAACACTAAGAAATATTCAAATTTATTTCATCAAGATCAAACACCATTTTGGCGATTGTATCTAATCATTTTTCTATGTGGGGAAAAAACTCACTTGAAATGTTTCCATAGACCTCGAGGTATGTAGTACTGCAGTTTGCTGTAAGCCAAGTGACCGAATATCGCTTGTACTTGTTTCAAAATGCCAATATTGTATTCCTTCCGGGATTCGTCGATTCCACATTTTTCCTCATTCGTGTCATTGTCATTCGCCTCTATCGTTTGTTCGCCCTCGACCCGTTCCTCACCGGAAAAATCTTCGTTGAGATCGGTAGCCGCACCTTCAGCCGCCAAGAGTCCGACTCTTATGCTGTCGACCATGTACAATTGTTGCAGAACCGAGTTCATGTAACACGTGGCGCCGGCATTTTTCAAACCGACGAAGCCCTTCAGCGGTCGGGGTCCGACCGGCGGCATGTAATCCCAATCTACGAGCGGCTCATCTTTGTCCGAATAGAACATTTCGCTGAGCATCGTGACTAGAAGTTTCATGTTTGGTACGCAACCGGTGGACAAACCGACGAGCAAGTCAAAAGCTGCGCTTATCGTTTGCGGCGTTGTGCACACCGGCGATGCTTGCGTCGACGTAAGTTCACCGGTACAACGCAGTTGCAGCATCATACACGACGCCGGAAAAACAAAATCTTCGACGAGTTCCTGTGTAAAATTCGTGCAGTGACGATTGTTGATTATATATTTCCAAGCCGCGCGAAGTTTGAGTGCGATGTATACCAATGTTTTCTGCTGTTATATTTTTGATACTTTTTTCAATATACAAAATGTAGTTTTCATCGCGAGTCTCTCAGAAAAAATGCCCTTATAATTCAGAGCTTATTTTCTAGCGTTAGTGACTCATCGTTTACACGTATATTTTGTTATCATTAATATCATAATTTCATCATGAAAAATGTTCGATACAAATGATCGCAGATAAAACTTACCTTGATCATGTGCAAGCCTCGTTTTTCGTCACTGCCTATGCCGTATTTGACGGCCGGCGGTACAAAGGCGAGTAATTCTTTGGTGAGACTCAGGTATCCTTCGAGGAGAGCATCCTCGACTTGACTATCGCCGGTTTCCTTGACGGTATCACGAACGTCCTTGAGCCACGTTATTTCGATGGCTAAGAACGCTTCGGCCGTGGAAAGAGGGCAGCCCGACACGTGAGCGTAATTGAGGAGTCGACACAAGAGCTGATAGGCGCGCGCGAGAGAATAAATAATTACCATCAACCGTTTAATTCACCCTTCACATATATTATTTTTGAAAAAAAAAAAAAAAAACGTTCAAAGGCAATGTAAAAAAGAGAGCGTACTTGAAAGTATTCGTGGCACTGTTTAGCATTTTCCACGACGGTCGTGTTGAGTACGCTCATGAGCAACAAGATCGATTGTTGAATGGCTTGATGACCGCTGCTGCACCACGTCGAAATTAATAAAAATTGCTCGGCCGCGGCGATTCTAACGGTCCTCGATGTGCTCAACAGGACGAGATCGATGAGAAAAGTACTCCACATTTTGTCGCGGGTCATTGTAACGAGAGCATTCGGATTTAATACGAGAGCTATCGTAAGAACCTCGAGAGCTTCCTTGCACACGAGAATATCATTAGCGTCCAAATTGCGTTGATTCGTTTGATTGGCCTCGTGCATAGAGTGTATAGCTTCTATGGATCCATCGACGTTTGACAAATTGCCGGTCGAAGCTGCCCATGCTACTTTTATTATCGACAGTATCGTCGCCATGTTCGGTAAACCCCAAGAGAAAGCCTGACGATGTACGAACAGCAAACGACACGCGTCGGATTCCGTCCCGCCCGCCAATATCTGATTGGCCAAATGTTGAGCCAACTTTGCCGCTACGCTTCGCAGCATATTCTCCGTGCTCTGATTTGGCACACTGTGCAACGCTTGCTTCAATACAGCCACGAGATTTCGATTGTTCGCCGGAAGTTCGT
This sequence comes from Heteropelma amictum, assembly GCA_959613375.1. Taxonomy (NCBI): domain Eukaryota; kingdom Metazoa; phylum Arthropoda; class Insecta; order Hymenoptera; family Ichneumonidae; genus Heteropelma; species Heteropelma amictum. Next base: position 9,031,284 of record OY390726.1, on the reverse strand, counting down.
GATTTTCTGGATTAACAGTCGGCTGTTTAACCTCATCCATGACGCACGCCATCACGTTACCAACGACGGTCAGCAATAATTTGCACAGCTTCAATATCGTCAAGTATGCCGATCTTTTCGTCGTTTCATCCGCGCTTTTCGTATGAAACTTTCCCTTTGTCAGCATGTCGAGAACGACTCCGGCCTCGCCGCTCTTTATAAAGTTGTACTGAAAGTCGAAGGCTCTCTCCGACATGGGATCGAGTGCGGGCATCAGAAGAGTGTACAACACCTTGAATCGAGAGAAACAAAACGACTCGTAGCATCCTCAGGGTCAAACTTTCTGAATTTGTCATTCGAAAAGAACGAAATCGCGTTAATAGGATCAAACGACTCTACGAACCTCCAAATTATACAAAACTTGGCTGGGGCTCGCAGCGAAAAAGAGAGTATCGACGTTCGTGTTGAGTTCGTCGCAAGGTGGATTTGCCGTGTTATCTTCGCCCTTGCGTACGCCGAATACCCATTCTAACCGCATCACTGTAAGTACATCGGGTGGTACCAGTTGCAAAAGATTGCGCGCTCCATCGCGCAACTGCTCCAGCCCGAGAGTACAACCAAGATCGGCGAGTTGAAAGAAGAACTGAGCGTACTGCGCTCTTTGGGACATTACCTGAGGAGATCCAAGGTGAAACGATCGTTGACGATAACAATCAGAAAACTGGACAATGTTGAAATAAAAACATTAGCTTACAACACCGGGCAAACGATTTTCAGCCCCCAAATTCAGTCGATTGTACGTGTGATGCGGTGAACTCGTCGAACTGTCGGAACTGGAGTCCGGCGAGCTTGGCATATTACTGTTCACTTGACTCAACTTTGCTGATAACAACTGCGAGAGACAAAAAGCGTCAAAACGCATATGCTCGTTGTTCGAAAAGCTTGGAAAAATCGTTGAAAGAGCTTACGCCTTTTTTTTACTGACCATTTTGTCTCTCAACGGTATTTGGGACAAAAGTTTCCTATCGTCCGGCTGTTCCAACGGCTCACCGTTGATAAACAGATCGAGCTTAACGTTCGTACCGCTGGCTTTGATCCGGCGCAGTATCTGACGTCTCAGAGAAGCGAGTGTATCATTGCTGTGCGTAAAAATGTCCATGTCGTCGACGTTACGACCAGGATTCGCAAAACGTATCACCAGCGACAAGTGTTTGCCTCGCGCTGCCCTGTTATCCGACGTACAGCAAAGTTATCAATTTCAACTGAATCGTATAACGTTGAAGATTTTTTTTAACGTTTTTCAAAGCTTTTTCAACGAAAAGCTACGCCATGTGGTAGAGTTTGTTTTACAAGAAATGTTGAATATTTTTTCTTCGTTCATCCGTGACTCACCTGTGAAGAGGTAAAACTCTACGTTCGCCCGGAAATGCCGTGTCGCATTCGTTGATATACTCTTGTAAAACTTTCATAACACGACACATCTTGAGAGCCTCGGAGCGTATTGTAATCGCCATCTGGAGGTCCTCGCCGGGTTTTTCGCAATTATACTCGGTATTTAGTATCGAAACAGTGTCATAGTGAGCCTTGAGACGATCCATACATTCGGCTATGAAGGTCTCGTGAAAATCGAGAACCGCCGATTGCAAACGCGGTCCCAAATTAGTATTGACTTCCTTCAACAGTTCGATCCCGCGGCTAGCTATTTCCTCAGGACTGTTCGTCACGACCTGCATCGGCATCGTCGTTGCAAACGATAGAATTTTTATTTGTTTTTCGAAATAAACGGACAAGATAATTTTTTCCTCATTATCACACTAGAAGAAGTATCATTACGAGCATATTCGTTTTTTTTTGTTCCTCCAATACTCACCCTCCAGAGGTAATCGGTGCCGATCAAATCAACGTCATCCATCAGGAAAGTTCGTCTCTTAAGCTTGAGCTTTCCCTCTTTTGAATTAACAGCTTTGAAAAATCTCTCGTAACACTTGATGCCACTTTCCGTCAGAAGCGTCGGATCGAATTGCAATATATTATTCTCGAAGAAATCTTTATTTATCGCCGGATCCAAATCCGGCTCTTCGCCCATAAGCTTCGAAAACCACTTGAAACAAGCTTCCCGATCGGACACAAAAACGGCCTGTTCAGCGAGGCATTGCCATATCTGCTTCGCTTGCTCCGCGCAAAGCCACAATTGTCCGTCCTTTGAATTTTGGCGAAAAAATAATAATGATCATCGTTAAACTTTTTGATATTTTTTGTGGTTGTACGTTCAAAGGTCTGAATTTCGTACGATAAATCACTGCACTTACCTTTAATAGGAACCTTAAGAAATTGAGCCTCTCCTGTACTTGCATAATGTGATTGTACCGGCCATCCGGCATGAGCGCCGTTTCATCGAGGTCGGGATATTCTTTCACGAGATTACGCACCGTATCCATATAACTCGTTAAACTGTTCGTTACGAGTATCACGACAGAATGTTGATTCTGTAAACGTTCTATAACTTCTTGCCTGAAATAATTCCGCCAAGGAAACCGAATTTCATTCTACGATTCAGAGTCTCGTAACATTTCGTGTATTTTCGTCATTCAAATTCAACCTACCTATAATAAACATGATGGCTACGTTGATTATTACCGATATTCGGATTGGGTTCGTAAAGGCAACAGATTTCTCGTATCTGCTTTAACGCTGGCAAAGCCCACTTGTCGCTCGTTTTTAATTCCTCGACGCACTTATCGAGCCATACAGTTTTCTGAGCATCTCGCTCTTGCGAGCACGAATAATCGAGAATCTTGACGTGCGCATTTAACGCTTGATCCATTATTTCAGTAGGCACTTCGTCCGAATGAGCCAAATTCCAGAAAAGAGTCAATACCTATGACGAATTCGGAAAATTTTTCATGATTTTTCACGACGGTATAACGGTGAATTAATCATTTTTGAAAATTAATTAATAACATTGTATCATATTGAAATAATGTTGTTACACGGTAAGCGTACCTTGTGTGCCATTACACCATCTTTGTCGTCCTCCGCGAGCCTTCTTATAAGCTCCAACAATTTCTCACGTTGTTTTTTATTGGCAGTCTTCCAACTCATCTGTAACGATACAGTGATACGGAATTCAAGAATTAATAAATATACAAAGATCGCGAGCTTTGACGAAAATCTACCTGAAAACATTCGAATAAATGATCGAGTTGTTCGGGACTGAAATCCCAGGCTAACTTGGCCAATAAATCGTGAATGTTTTTCACTATAGCCTCATGTTTACCCGCCTGGGCGGCCCAAACAGCGTCGAGATCATCAAGAGTCAATGTTCTTTCCTTTATTATGAAACGCAATATTTTCTCCAACTTCTCGACGTATTGAGGCTGGTGCAACGAGTCCCTCAATACGATTTCCAAAACGCCATTTTCTTTTATCCATTTCTGCAATATCGACGTGAATATGAATTTTCTCACAAAATGTTGTTGAAATTCTCACATTGACGATTGAATATTACTTACAGCCATGCGTTCGGCCGTTAGCCATTCCTCTTCCTCCAAACCGGGATTACGATGGGGATAATAACTGACTCCGCCAATGACTTTGTTAACCTCGTTGAGTGCATTCATTTTGCCATTGAATGACGATATTTGTAAAAGCCTCAGAATCATCTTCAGTCTCAATATTTCTAAATTCTTGATCATGTCTTCCTGATGAGGTACACGCGATACAAGGCATTTAGTCGCTTTTATAATAGCCGATATAGCGTCGTTCTTTGACTCGTTTTTCGCTTCTTTTTTCAATTCTTCGTCCGTCAAATTGTCCAGTATAACAGGCACCATTTCCTGTTTTTCACGCACAATACAAATTTACCTCATAATTACTCTCCTCTTGTATACAATTCCAATAGAAATTTCGACTTTCTTGCGCTTTTTTTAACTCTTTTTTATCATTGACAAATTGAATCATCGTCGAATACTCACCACGATGGGCATGAGGTATTTAACTATCGTATGAACCGTGAGTAGCTCGTAGCACAAACCAAAAGGTCTGAGCAACGCGTGAATTACCGGTATCGTTAAATTTCTACCGCTTTGAAATCTCGCTAGCAATATGTTGAAACCATTTCGCATACCGAATCTATACAAAAATTAACACGAGTTTTACTTAAAGTACGACGCGATCGACGTTAGCCGAAACGAATATTCGGTCTCGTAACATGCTAAACACGCAAAATGAACTCGTCATTTTACGCGATAAGTTTTCTTTGGTTCTTATAAAAAAAAATATACGAAAATAATTTACAACTTTCTCGCCAAGTTTATTTTTGCAAATTTTCTGCGAATATTTTCAAGCAGATAAATGTTTCTTCAATTCTCTCGAGGTTCAAACAACTTTTCTCGACTCGAAGCAAGTTGCGAGTTTCGCGAGTTGCGAAATTTATTCACGATCTTGTCGAAAAAAATGCGAAAATTATTATGGCAGAAAACATTTGTTCTTGTGGGAGGTGAAGAAATGTCAAAATTGATAAATATCGGTTAAACACGCACCCATTAATGAGGTCGACGAGCCAACCACGTGGACTTCGCGAATCTTGGGGTGGTCTAGCATAAATCTCCTCGTCACTTATGTTACTACCAGGGGGCACGGTTTCCGAGGCTCTCGCAGCATTAAAAGTATGAAATCTTCATGGAAAAAGTAAGAGAATAAAACATTCAAACATCGTAATAAATCGACAGACTTTTTTTCATCTTCGTCGTTATTCGTAGAGACGACGATAAATCGATATAATTATCCATTGAATCAAGGAGAAAGACTCACTTATTATTTGGATTAAAAACCATCGCCAACAGATCAAGGAGAGGAAACCAATCCTCGTCCAGCTTAAGAACACAAAGCTCAATCAAACGTTCACAATTGGCGTTGATGCAATTATGAATGTTGACTTTCCAACTGTTGACTGCGTCATCAGTAAGAATCTTAGTAAAAGAGATTGTGAGGCCTTCTCGAAAAAAGCGCTGACATGCCTCACTCTGTGTATCAATTCCTAAAAACGAGTATACATGTGTAAATACATCGTATGTTTTTCATGCTGAAAAAAGTTACGAAGTTAAGTTACGATGCATTACGCGATGAACTCTCGTTATCGCGTAATGCAAATATGAAACTGTCGGAAAACGAGAGGAGGTTTTTCCAAAACAGACAAAGTAGCTTACAAAGTTGTTTTTGATCATCTTGATTATCTCTTGTTACGAACGAAATTCTTTGATTCTTATTACCTTTCCTGCAAAGCTCTACACTGGCTTGCAAAAGACATTCCAACTCCTGTTCAGGCAGAACCGGTACCACCCATCTCGGACTAGAAATCTTTTCATCCAGCATGGCCAGCTTCGCATGAGGAAAATCAGGCTCAGATTGTTGCTGTAAATTATTACTGTCTTCGACGATATTCGTCGACTCGTTGTTGCACTCGCTCTGAGCCACATTTTCGGTCAATTGAAGACCGGATATTGCATCAGTCAATTCTTGCGGACCTTGAGGATTGTGCATCTGTGAAATAATTTGTGAAAAATTGGAGATGACGAATTCAAGTTTCTACTGTCGTTGTGGAATTGTAATATGTTTCATTATCGAGATTGCACAATCGATCAATAATTACTTGTGTAGTCTGCTGGCTCTCGGGAGGGTCTATACCGACTCCCTGACCTCTGGTAGCGATCGTCATTCTGCTAACGAATCAGTGTACACTGATATCCACGAAAATCCTAATTGAGACAATTTTGCTCCACCAACAACCATCCAGCTCATCCACTGACATTAAATACAGATATATCCTAAAGGCCTTGTTCCATTAATCTATAGCTACATTATCTGAAACACCCAGAAAACCCGTCGTTTGTGTTATTTAAGCAGCTACCAAGTATCAAAAAAAACATTAAAACTGAAAATTGGGAACGACCAATTTTTACAGTTTCGATGATGAAATCTTTGGTGAAAACAAAATAAATATTTTCAACGGTACAGAATAACTTTGTGTTTTTACAATGAATTCGTATACAACATTGTAAATAAAATGTCCTAATATAATTCCAGTTTTCTCATACACAAAATGTATGTTTGAAAGATTGATAAATTGAAATATGCAACAAAGTGAATGGATTATTATTTCACTTGTGCATCAGCATGTTACAATTTACAGGAATATTATTTGTTGGTACGCGGCACAAGTATATACACGTATAAATATACATTGTAAATTCCAGAAGGACATGAACATCCCAATTTTTATACGTTTTTTGTTAACCTAAAAAGTCAAATTGCAGCAGTTTTTAAAAATAAAAACCAAATCAAAGCTGGATGAGGTGACACTTTGCGTTACATCTAAATAGCAACAAAGTTGAGGGAAAATAAGAAACTACATTGTTACATTGTGCAAAAAAAAAATCATTGGTTAGTGTAAACAAAGAAAAGAAAGTGCATGTCCATACAAAGTTGACATTGTCAAAAATTCTAAAAATTGCTCCTGAATTAGAGGAGCTTCTGTAATGAAATAAATGCCAATTATCTTTTAATATTGCTCCTACGATCGTTGATTATTTTGAAGTCCAAAGATCGTAATTTGGAATACTTTGAATAGGAATAAAGAATTTGCGACGCGAATTTGAGGGAGATGGAGGGGTGTTGAAAATGCACACGAACGAAAACGAGGATAAATTCGGTGAACGCTTAAAACCGTTTGCAAATTAGATTAGAGGGGATGATTTCACAGGAGATCTGGTAACAGAGGGGCGGGTGGTCAGGGAGGAGAGAGCAAGACAGAGAGAGAGAAAGAAACACAGGGAGGAGAAAAATATAACTATGTAGACGAGAAGAAAATGTCGTGCAACGACCCGTCCTAATGTTCGTTCAAAGCGTGGGCGCACAATTGTAAAGAAAAAATCATCCGATTTGACAGCCGCCCCCTCCCGCTCGCTCGCCGATGTCAAAGGAAAAACCGATTTCTCACAAAGCCGGAATGGTCACAAATGAACATTTGGCAAATCGTTAGGATGACGGAAAAAAGAAAAACGTCACAAATATCACGAACTCTTTGTTCGCAATGCGAATTCTCAGAAGGGTAACTCGATGAAGTTTTTTCTTTTTCATCAAGTGTGGAACAGTTTCGCGAGAGCCTCGGAAACATTGAGACTCTTGACCAGGGAACACGACAGGCGCGGCATGAAAATTCTTGAAGTCAAACGCAAGTCGCGTCGGAATAAAAAGAAAGACAAAAAAGACCTCCGTCGAAGATATTTTCGAGGTTTTTCCAACTTTTCGACATTAATAGATGTATAGATATATACTTTGTTCTCCGTGAAATTTAATTCCAGAGAACTTTACGACGGAGCACCGGTCGTAGATCGTACCCATGACAATTTCAACGATCTTCAAGCGGGAGGGGGGCGTAACGGGGTCCGATCATGGTGCGAACTAACTATTTTGTTCGTTTCGCTTTTTATTTTATTTTTATTTTTTATTTTATATTTGTTCACCCGACCGGGTTCTCTATTCTTCGCGGAACAAAATGGCGACCCACCTAACGATTAGCACTGCCGAGATAGCGTTATAAGAAGCTCCTCACATGCGTGTATATATCTTGCCGTTCGCGTTAATCTGATTTTTTCACGTACTGCACGTTCGTTTTAGGCCCGTTATTCAAAGGATTTATATTTAATCGAATAAACGCACCTTTACATAGTAAATCGTGGTTGTAATGACCGTGTTGCAGTTTTTTTTTGACGTGACGTTACGAACTCACTGCAAAATCTGTAAACACGGACTTGCCGAGAGGGCTACTGCCGCGCCACCTCGTGGTACACCCAGGATTACCCGATATTCAGCTAGAGTCGAATATTGCGCTGTGACACCGCGACCGACGCGAATTTCGCGCGAAACCGGCAGAAAATGCAACTTTATCGCATTTTATGAAAAACGCGGCGAATTATAATTTAAACGCAAAGTACATCAGTAGAGAATGATGAAAATGATATTTAGTAGGTACAAATGTATTGCAATAACGGTAAAGTTTTACAAAACCGATTTAATATTGATACTTAAAGTATTTGTCACATTTTTTAACATAAACTGCAATAGCAATCAAGTGGCCGACAGTTTGTGCAAATTTTTCATAGTTTTTCTAAAATTATTCCTCGCTGCGTTAGAACGAAATGTCGATAGATTTTCTAATTTCATCGTCCTTTTGCCTTTTTAAAGCATCCGTAGCTTTCCGATGATAAAAAAATTAATGAAAAACTGTAAAGTAAAAAGGGTTAAAAAAATCAAAGACAATTCTTTTATTCGGTAGACAAAAATCGAAGATTCATTCGAAAGGTAAAAAGAATGTCGCGACAGAGTGACGAATAAGCGTAAGCTTATATAGAAAGACAAATTATACAGAGGATACATGTATATAATCGAACAGTATTATCGCATTAACATCCATGGCAAGGCCTTTCTTTTAATACTTAATATCAATAATTACATTTCTTCCCATTTCTTTTGAAAATATAATATCATAGTAATCGAGTAATATCCGTTATTTCGTTTCACTTGAACATTCTGAACTCTCGTAAAATGCAACCATTAAAAATGCATAAAAAGTGTGGGAAAAAAACGTTTGTCGGTAAAACAATTCTAATAATACCGTCGAATCTTCATGGCAAGGGTAACAACGTTTTTCAACGATATATATCGATTCATATTTCTCACCCATCGGGATTTCCCTTATATTTTCGCAATATCTGCTGAAAATAATGATTCGTGACTCGAAAAACGCTTTTTTGTTTCTCTGGACGTTCACCAATGATTCTATTTATGCGTATTCGTTGTTTGTCGCTCTATACCTCGTAGAAATTTTTCCCCGTCATCAATTATGTCTCTCATACTCTATTTTATTGTCCGTGGTAAGAATAATCTCTCGTTGACGATCACAATGTCAATTCTTGCAGCTGTTTCTCTAAGCTCTCCTCCGTCTTGATCTTGTCCAACTGGTTTTTCTCGAGTTGCACACCCGTCGACAACTTTTCCTTCAACTTTGATATCTGATCCAATTTCTGTGGGCAAAAAAAGCTCATCTCTACAACCATTTGTCGAAATAATTATGATTTCTTCTACGTAGGATTAATTAATTCCTTTTTATTGAACGTAAAAATCGATTTCATTACCGATTTGATTTTCTTGATTATTTTGTTTTTTTCTGGATCAGAGGTGAGATCGGGATCAACGATGGTCGTGAGGCTCTTCGGATTCTTTTCACGCCCGTTTGTCGCGACGTTCTCACTCGTGTCCCCTGCACCTTCGAGCTCTTTTTTCGCTTTTTTAGCCTCACGTTTTTTCTTCGCTTTTATCGCAGCCTTCGATTGAGGCTTTGCTGTAGATTCATTCAGAGAGATTTATCGAGTGAAATCGAAAATTGGGCGAAAACAAAGTATTAGAGAAAAAAAAAGACAAAATTAGATCTGAAACATTGTTAAGATTATTAAAAAAAAAACAAGAAAAATGTTGCGTAAATGTTTTTCTCGACATATTCTCGATTACCTTCATTTCTCGATGGTAAGTCGCTCAGGTCGTGAAGATCGAATGTCATTTTGTGAGCTTTTGCCGAAGGAGGACGATAAACTTGTTTCGATGCTACACAAACGTTACATCATGCGTAAACGTTTTGAAAAATCATACAAAATTGAAAAAGTCAATGAGATTTTGACGAGAAGAGCGTTAGATCTTACCTTGTGGTTGACTAGGCGTAATACCTTCGACAGCATCGTAACTTATACTTTTTTCGGGGAAGGTATTCTTTGGAAATGTTTGCCACAAGACTTCCCAAAGCTCCTCCGACTTGTCGGTCATTGTTTCATGCAACAATGTGCCACTATAATGCCAAATTTTATAACTGAAAAATAATTTCAAAAAATCAGTATACGAATGCATTTTTGTTTTCCTCGTCGCTGTGTGAAAATGAATGAGTTTATTCAATTGATTGATTATGAAATAGATTTGTGCCTCAAGAGGAAAAGTGAAAGACACGTTACTCACCCATTAGCTATTCGTAACCTTGGGGCGGTAGTTGCGGTCATAAAATGTTCTCCATCCGGTGACCAATGAAGCAACGTAGTATCCGCAGCTGCCTGACTCGCAATTACTTTCCTCTTCAGCATGTCCCAAAGCTCAAGAGCACCGGATAAATTACCGAAACCTCCCAAGAGGCAAAGTATACAATTGTTAAGAAAATAATCGTAGTTTGATTTTTAACAAAAATTAAAATACCCGACGAATCTTTCGACTGAAATATTAAATTCTGAAACTTGTGCAGTCAACTTGGAGTTCTAAAAATTTTAGTTTTTCTCCCAAAGTTTCCCTACAGTTGCCGTTATAAAGTGCGCAAGCTTTTGCGCTCCCATTGCGGATATTAAACAAAAGGATATTATTCCCGCATGGATTATAATGAATGCTGTTCCGATGTTTCTTTCCGAATTCAAAAATCGGCTCGCATTTCAGATTGAAAAGCGTCGCTTTTGACGGCATAAAACCATAGATGACGCAAAATTCATCGCTCTTGGGTGACCACTGCAAAGCATGAATGGGACCCTCTTCACCTAAAAAACATCATTCAATCATGCAAACGTGTGCAATGTACGCCAGCGTCGTTCTCAAAACTACGGTAATTTTCACAATTATTATAAAGATTTTATCGGTATAATCACATGTTTTTTTCCTTACTCAGACTGACGAGGGAAGTTTCCCCTTTCGTGTTGAGATAATGCAATCCGTGTTTGCCATAATAGGAAGCACCAGTTTTGTCAACTTCCATCGTGGTCATAACGAGAGCACTGGTACCACGGTCGTTCCATAAAATGTCTACACTATCCGCCTAAAGTTTTTCAATTACATCGTCCGCCTTCACAATTCAAGAAACTTGGTTTTTTTAAACGTAATCAATCAGTTTTACCTGGAAAAAACTTTTATTCGCCACAGTCTCGCTCAACTCCACCTTGGGATATTTGAACAATCTTCCGAACGAAGGTTGTC